>BQNB010148247.1:0-16324 GCA_026074375.1 Tanacetum coccineum | reverse complement strand
ATACCTAAGTGTCTAGACTTCCCATTGTACATTTGGCTATAAGCCTTTGCCAATGTAGTTGCACTATTAAAATGGATAGAAATAGGTGCTATAGGTTTATACCATAAAGGAATCTCAAGGATGAGATTTTTCAACCATTCAGCTTCCTTACCAGCAGCTGCTAAAGCCACAAATTCAGATTCTATTATTAAACTTGCGGTGCAAGTTTGCTTCTTGGAAGGCCATGAGATGGCACCTCCCTCAAGCAGGAATACCCAACCATTTGTAGATGAATTATCTTTAGTGTTGCTGATCCAACTAGCATCAGTGTATTCTTCTAAAACTAAAGGATATCCAGTATATGACAAACTATAATCCATAATTTTCTTTAGATACTTTAGTACCCGATGAATTGCTAGCCAGTGTTGAGTACTAGGATTACTAGTATACCTATCCAGTTTAACCACTACAAAAGCAATATCAGGCCTTGTTCAAGTCATGGCATACATCAGGCAGCTAATCATACTAGAATACTCAAGTTTAGATACAGCTTGGCCATTATTAGGTCTAAACTTCTCACTTGTATCCATAGGAGTACTCACTGGAGGACAATCAAAGTAATTGAATTTCTCTAGTACCTTCTCAATATAATGAGACTAAAAAATTGATATACCATTTCTTTCATATTTGATCATTATACCAAGGATAACATCAGCCTCCCTCATATCTTTTATGGAGAACCTTGATGATAAAAATTCCTCTGTCAGGTCAACCTAAACTTGGTTAGTGCCAAAGTTCAGCATGTCATCAACATATAGATAAATGATGACTCATTTACCAGATTTATAAAATTTGCTATATACACATTTATCAGCTTGGTTAAGTAAATAACCACTAGACAAAACCACTTCATCAAACTTTTGATGCCATTGCTTACGTGCTTGCTTCAGTCTATATAAGGACTTAATCAGTTTACATACATTAGCTTCATTGTCAGGCATAGTGAAGCCCCAACGTTGGTTCATATAGACCTCTTCATCTAATTCACCATTCAAGAATGCTATCTTCACATCCATCTAATGAAAAATCAGACTGTGAATTGATGCCAAAGCAATCAGCAGTCCTATGGTACTGATACGTGCCACTGGACCATAAGTATCAAAGTAGTCTATCCCTGACTTTTGTCTAAAGCCTTAAATAACCAACCTTGCCTTGAACTTTTCAATAGTTCCATATACCTTCATTTTCTTTTAGAAAATCCATTTGCAATCTAGAGGTTTGCAACCTGGAGGTAGATCAACCAACACCCAAGTGTTGTTACCCATGATGGAATCCATTTCATTATTGATTGCTTCTTTCCATAAAGCAACATCCTAGGACTTTATTGCTTCATCAAATGTCTTTGGGTCATCATCAACATTAAAGCAATAGGATTTTTTGTTAGAGATCTCATCTCTTGTTCCTTTAATTAAGTATAATTGAAATTTAGATCCAAATGACTTTAGAGTTCTATGCTTGTTACTTCTACAAAGTCTAGGTCCAAGTTGTTGGACCAAAACCTCATCAATGACTTCTTCGGTGACCCCTGAAGGCACTTCATTAGAGACCTTTGATACACCAATGTCTTCAGTTCCATTAGGAATCCTGAGACTTAGGCTAGATACTGATGAGAATCTATTCTCATCAAAGATAGCATCTCTTGTTTCATTAATTGAAAATGCTTAGCATATCCAACAAAGATACATTCAATTCCTTTTTCACCTAAAGTTTTCAGCTTTGGAACAGGGAGTCTTACAACCGCCCTACAACCCTAAACCTTAAGGTAGTTAAGGTTTGGTTTTCTTTTTGTCCAGAGTTTATAAGGGGTAATCATGTTATTGGGAACCTATTTAATAAATAGCAAGTTGTTAACATAGCTTTACCCCAGAACCCTTGACTCATTCCTGAGTAGGCAACATGGAATTAACCATTTCTTTCAGTACTATGTTTTTCCGTTCAGATATACCATTTTGTTATAGAGTATAGGGAGTAGTTGTTTCATGGATAATACCAACAGACTGAAAGTACAAAGTATCCATATACTCACCTCTCCTATCAGTCCTGAATCTTTTGATCAGGACTCCTTGTTATAATTTAACTTTAGTTTTCTACACTTAGAATTTATCTAATGCCTCATCTTTTGAATGTAATAAATAAACATAACAAAACCTAGAAGCATCATCAATAAATGTCACAAAGTATTTCTTATTCCCTAATCAGGGAGTAGCATGCAAATAACGTAAGTCACTATGGATCAACTCCAAAACTTCTGTTTCACATTTTACATTTTGAAATGGTTTCTTAGTAATTTTGGTCAGCATGCAAGTTTTATAATTTTTAGCGTCCATATCAAAATCTGGGATTAACCCATCCCTAGACATATCTTGCATCCTCTTAAAGTGGACATGGTCGAGTCTAGCATGCCATAAGATTGAATTATTTAGTTTAGAGGTTGAGATGAAGGCTGAATTAACAATATCATTAACTATATTTACCCTGAACAATGATTACTCAAATAACCAAAACCAATAAACAAACCATGTTTAGAAAAAACAAATTTATCAGATTTAATCACTTGTTTATAACCACAATTATTCAAAACACTACTTGAAACCAAACTCTTCCTAATATTAGGAACATGTAAAACATTAAACAATAAAACAATCTTTCTAGAAGTAAAGCTAAGATCTACATAACCACGTCTATGCACAGGGTTGTTAACTCATTTCCCATTTGAAGAATCGATCCATCATTCAATGACTGGTAAGCCTTAAACCAGCATCTATCTTTACATACTTGAACAGTTGCTCATGAGTCAACCCACCACGCAATATCATCATCCTACACAAAGTATGTCTTAGATATATATGTAACATAATAAATCTGAAAAGATTTATTAAACAAGATATGACCTTTTAGTGAGTTGGATGAACCATTTATGCCTAAACCATTAGTTTTGTTGTCAACTTTTCCACATTTGCAATTCATTTTCAAGTGTCCACGTTTCCCACACTTTCAATCGGGGCCAGATTTAAGCATGTGCGGGTGGTCAACCGCACAGGGCCTCAAATTTTTTAGGGGCACCATGATTGCAGACACGTATGTACATTTAGTTCGAATTCGAGCATAAATTTGACTCATATGTGTTCTTAAACGTCATGTACATTGATCTATGCATAAAGTAAGATGAAAGCTTTTAGTTTTAAAAGATTTGTACATAAACATGGTCGTGGGTCTGTGATAGAATAGAGAAGAAGATAATTTTAGAGCTTTTGCACTTTACACCCTTTAGCTTATGTAGTTTTGACACTATTCTCTTATGACCATTATTTCCAAAGTAATGTAAGATGGTTTAAAACTATGATAGTTTCAACCATTAAGTTTGATTAAATTATTAAAGGTTAGCATGATAGGTTTGTGTATCTATAAAATTATCTTATTTATTATAAAATATTATTTCAAATGTGGATTGAAAATTTTAACGTAACGAGTTTGACATTTTGTTTTCATTTTTCAATGTTTTGAAAGACTTCTATTCTTAATTAATCCTACACATGTACGAATTTTTTTATGCTTAAGAAGTATTACAATAGTTGCACAGGGCCTCTAAAAACAACGGGACGGTCATGCTTCCAATAAGTCGGTTTAGACTTTTTGTTAGGGTCAGTTTTGGTGTCTTGATGTTTATGTTTACCCTTATTGTCATTGTTCCTGATGGAGTTGTTATGCCCCACCATATCGACAACTGAAGGACCAAAAACATTGTTGCCCTTTGGCTTGTCACTATCCTGCACCCTAAAGGATTCCTTAATGATCAGATGACTGCCTAACTCAACAAGAGTTAACTCCTCCTTCTTATGTTTCAAGGTATACTTAAAATCTTTTCAAGAAGGGGAAAGTTTATCAATGATACAAGAGACTTGAATAGTATCATCTATGTTCATCTTATGTTGTGTAAACCGACCAAGTATACCAAGAAGTTCATTGTATTGTTCCATAACTGGTCTTTAATCAGTCAATTTTTTAATTGGTGAAATTATTTACAAGGAACTTCTTACTTGATGCATCACCAGCCATATATTTGGCCTATAAGGCATCCTATAGTTTTTTTCCAGATTTAGCATTTAGGTAAATATCAAACAAAGAATCAGACGTACCATTAAGAATGATGTTACGACATACATAGTCATCATTCTCCCATTTGCTCTTCTTCCAAATTTGTTTCACAATAGCATTTTCCCCGTCTTCAGGCCTTGGTGTAGTCAGCACATACACCACACTCATGGTTGACAAGAGAAAGTGCATATTCTTTTGCCATCTTCTAAAATCAACCCCTTCAAACTTATCTAACTTAGAGATATTAGCCACCATATGTTTCATCGCAGAAGCCATTGATTATCAGAAAATAATCTTCTTTAATTGTTGGTTCTGTTAAGTATGTTTTCTCGGTCGGGTAAAGACAAACAATGATACTGGATATCACTTGAAGTCGTGTAATCACTTTCCAAATAAGATTATTCGACCTTATGCCTGGCTTGCACGAATACCTCATTATGATAAAACTAAGTGCTTGTTTTTGTTTTAGGCACAAATCAAGAACCCTTCACTTCTAAGTGTTTTGATTTTTTGTATATCTCCCATGCAATTTATGATCTCCTATTTATAGGAGAGATACTCAAGCCCAGTCAAAATAGAATTATGATAATTAATTGGCCCATTAATCTCCTCATAGTTATCCTTCATGATTCTAAGGATTTAGTGGTTACACAACTAATTAAACGTGTTTATTAATTGCAGTTATAACAGCCCTTGAATAGGTCAAAACCGTTATAAGTATTTGAATTGATTCCAGCTAGGTCATTCCTTCAGGGACCTGGACACTCATCATCTAGCTTACTAAAGAGCATACAAGCGAAAGTGTTTAGACTAAAAAGACTCGCTGATAAGTTAACCTCCTGATGATGAGTCCTCTAAAGAGTTACTCTTTGATGATTACCTTCAGCATACTATTTAGAAAGTATAAATGTTGAACTCGTGAGCCTGATGAATACCATTTAGTTTAGAGTTATACTCACTAAAGACTAAACATATTAAACTTCATCAATGATTTGAATTCACTTTACCACTATCAGAGTTAGGGTGTTCAGTGACCTATGGGTGTGCACTCCGCACCTCTAAACTCATTACCTGATATGAACTGAACCCACAATTAAACTAATTTCCAACATAATGCATGATAAGGAAAGAACATAATTAGAAACCATCTAAAGACCCACTTAATCATAGGCTCAAGATGTGCATCCAATTGAGCCATATTACATTGATCATAGGGGTAATTCCATTTGTGCCCTAATTTCTAAGGGGTGATTCAAAGAATGCCCTAATTGGAAATAGCTTACCCAATTGCACTTAATTTTTTATGTGATCATATGCGACTCATGTGACTTATGCAACTTCATTAAAATATTTAAAAGTGTATTTTATGTATACCATTTGGAAGTACACTTGTGTAAGAAAAAAATAGCATGTGTAAGGTACTTTTGTTATGTGACTTTGACTATCCCCTTATGCGACTTGTACTTTATTAATTTTTTAATAAAAGTTTAAAAAACTAAAATAATATTTTTTTCTTAAGCAACTTGTACCCATCTTATGCGACTTAGTAGGTGTAATAGTTGATGACATCAAATAAGGTCTATTTTATAGCATCATTTATCCCATGTTATTAACCAATTTTGTATAGTTATTGCAAAGAATTGTTACTTAATCATTTATATTTGAGAATTACAGTATTTATGGAGTAATTGGTGAAACTTAGAAAAAGGCGCACATTCTGGAGCTTAAATGAAGATATTTTGAAGATTACTATTCTGAAGACCAATACGCCGTATCCATCAAGAAGATACGGCGTATCCGTGCCTGCACTCACCAAAGACCACAAAGGAATAAAGTTCAATACGCCGTATCCAGATGACTCAATACGCCGTATTTAAGATATGGAATCAATATAATATTCTGAAAGATATCAAACGTGGTCCCTACTCTAAGAAATCCCTAATACGTCATATCCAATACTTGGATACGCCGTATCGAACCGACTTCCATACTTTATAAATAGAAAACTCAAAAATGAGTTTTAAGTGTGCTAAATCATATTCTCGATACCTAAACCATAAAAGTCAATTTTTAGAGGAGAAAAAGAGCAAAAGAGGTCGAGCAACGTATTCAACTTCATAGGAGACATCGTGTAATTCCATATACTTTAGTAATCGTTCAGTTTTTGGAATCATTCGTTAACTCGGTTAGTTTACCTTGGCTAAATCATTACTCTTGTATTTATTATGATGTTTGAAGGCTAATACCTTCGGGTATTAGCCATTATTATGAAGATCTAAATGTTTGGTATTTGTTTATATCGATTTCTTGATTTATCATTGAGTGCTTGTTTATGTTTATCAATTGCGCTTTTGTGTGCGACCTGTCATTCAACTGGATCTAGCTAACTGGACCAAGCGGATCTAGAGTCTGGGATAACTCTCCATATAGTAATTTATACATCTAGAATAATAGTTACACAAGTATTGTCCTTCTAAGTCTGTGTCTAGGATACGCTTCAGGCTTAACTAGTTAATTGGATATTGCCGATGGTTTATTGATCGTGTTGACTAGCAGGTGACCTAGATAATTCAACAAATAACATTCTGATTCCATTGGATAGTTGGACAAGTGGACTACTAGTGTATAGATTGCCATTAAGCGGTAAGTGGGTAAAGTCTTTATGAGCTAGGGTTTAACAAGATCACTATTGCTTTAATCCCTAAGATAGATTATAATTAGCAAATAAGGATGCTTTATGCGGATGCTTTAATTAGTGGCAGAAAATTAATGTGAACTAGGTATTAGATGAATGTAACGTTCTAGTTACTTAAGATGATATGCCACCTCGAGAGAAGAAAATCATTGCACTTATTAAATAAACCACGTTCTAAATCGGATTAATAATGGTTCATACAGTTTTCTTATATTAGGGTTCGACCGCTCTTTTATCTTTTGTATAAATTTTAGCTTGTGTGGGTAACGTTTCTTGAATTGATTGTAGTCCACCAAACCAAAAACCGTGAGAAAAACACTCTCTCAGGCTGAACAACCCACCCTTTTCCAGTAGAAATTAGGATTTAGACTAACATAGGTTTAAACTACGATTAGAATAGGTAATTAACATAGATTTAGATAAACAAGATATTTAATTTAAATTGATAGATTTTCACCTCGCTCTCAGTGATCGACATCCTAATTTACACGAAACTTACTACGATCGGGGTACATGCCCGTTAAGTTGTTGTTTTTGGTTGAGGCGGCAAAATATAAATTTAAAAACTTGAAATCATATAAAAAACAAACCCTAACTACAAAAACACATCCAAGTTTTTTGGCGCCGTTGCCGGGGAGTGACTGTTGTTTAGTCTTGTTTAATAGTGTTTTAGTTTAGATTAGTTTAGGATTAATTTGCATATTTTGCGTGTTCGTTTCTATGTGTTTAATTTTTTGGACATTGTTATTTTGCTATTGGGGCCTTGTGTGTTTTCTTATTATTCAAAGAGTACGCTGTAAAAAAAAAGTTCAAACCAATACGGCGTATTCAATTTATTGGATACGGTGTATAATTTTTTCAAACTAATACTGCGTTCTTCGACTTCTATTCATCATTTCGGCGTATTCAGATCACTGAATACGCCGTATTAAGCTATTTGACAATTTTCTTTCCTAGCGAATTTATTACAGGTCACAATGGACGACCCCAACATTACTATGGAGGAGTATATCTGGCTTGAGGAAGAAAAAGCTCGTAGGCGTGGGAAAGTGTTTAATTGGAAAACTGCGACGTATGGTAAGATCTGGATAAGAAGAACGTTCCGACCTCAGATTGTTGAAAAACTGATAATCTCCCAGCTATAAAAGGTTTTAAAAAAAAAAATTTTTAACAAAACGTTGACATCTGAAGCAACACTCTCGTGTGAGCCTACGGTAAGTTCTCTTAACAACGATGAAATTGACTTTAGAATATCATTTGACGAATCCGACGATGAAGATTGCACGGTAATTTTTAACAAACATTTGGACAAATGATAGAAGTCCAATATGCCTTTGTTCATCACCCAAGCCTACAGTCAGTTATTTTGATGATTTAGACTTCTTTAAAGATTTCAAGAAAGAATTTCCAGCCATTGTTTATAATGATGCTCAAACGTCCAAATCAGATTTATTAACTGAACCAATTTTAAACCTTCAACATATCGATGAATTTAATTTGAAAGATGAAACATCATTGTCCGAATGTGATGAAGTAGAACAAAAAAACATTTTAACTTTATGATCTATTTCCTTTTAACGTAATTTATCCCAATGATTTATCAGATAAAAAGGTACAATGATATGATAAAGTTCAATTATTGAACACTCTTCGAGGATTTATCTGGTCAAACCGTTACTGTGTAAATAAATACCGATGTTGGTGTCTATGCACATGAGTCAAATAAGCTTTTGAAACAAGTCATGATATATCTAATAAATTTTCAAAACTAAAACTTTTAATGATTGGGGATTAAAATTTTAATATTCATTGGACTTGGAATCATCTTAACAAAGGGATTCATTCATTTTTTCTTAAATCTAGGAAATTTGTATGTGCATTGGGCATTCCCGTTCGGACCCCAAAATTGTTTTATAAGGAATGGGATTAATTCGGGCAAGTTAATTAAAGACTTTTTTCTATAAACAAAAGTGGCTTGCTGGGAGACAACCCGGATGTATTTCAATTTTATCGAGTCTGTCTTTCCAGACTGTCTATACAGCGTATCCAAACCCCATGGATACGGCGTATTGATTATCTGGACGTTATCCAATCTTTATTTTCAACACAGTCTATACGGCGTATTCGTTAAACGAAGACAATGTATACGACACAGGTATCAATACGGCATATCCTGGATTATGGATATGACGTATTGACTTCCTGTACAGTTTTAGGTATTTATTTCGAGTCTAACCAAATGAATACACAGAGATAGAATTGCATTTGTTTTTTGAGAATTTATACAGGACCTCGTGAAAGAAATATCGACGAATATTGGTGGAGAATTTACGAATCTGGAAATCTTGAAGTGTTGGAGTCTTGAAACCTCAAGACGGCTGTTCAACACGAATTATTGCTTATAAACGCAACTTGGAGAATCTACCGAGCAAATATTAGGGGAGTTTCTCATTCTAATTTCTTTTTAAATTCTCGTATTTAATGTTTTATATATTCAATGAGGACGTTGTATAATTCAAGTGGAGGGATGGAATTAGAATGATCACTTGTCCTAATTTTCACACTAAAATACTTAAATCATGCTTCAAATTTTAAAAGAATATTCAAAACATACTCTTTGTGAAAATTGATGTTACATAACCTGCTCACATAACCCTTTGATAGTATTGTGAGGATTTAACCTTTATCGTTTTTCAAATGTTTACCCAAAATTCTACAAAATTATGCAGTGTGCCAGTGATGTTCGTTAGACTTTAGACTTGGCTGGGCATATCTATTTGAGGGACCACATTAATGAGTATTATGGATTTAATTGGAGTGATTGTTTAAATTTGGTAAAATCTTAGTATTACAAACCAAATCACTATATAGTTCGTTTATTTAACAACTACAACAGTTAGTTAACCTCCAGTTTAAACCCTTACACTTCATCTGTAGAGTGATGATCCCCACTATGGAACAACCCGTAGAGCCAATACTTAGGATTTACACATTTATTTATTTCGTTACCCTTTATACCTTAACCTACTGTTAGTTTAGTTTAATTTACAGTTGCTAGTTGCTTAAAGTGTAAAGTTTGTATTTCTCGAGTCTTGTGTTATTTTCTATCTTTTGGTGCAGTTGGAAATTTGCACATTGCAAATGGGAATACATACTAATAGTCAAAACTCATGTAATTTTACTACCGTCACAATTATTAATAAATCCGAAGAACGAAGAAATTACCGAAGGAATTATCCGGAATTATTATGATCGTGAAGATGGTGAAACTACATCGAGATTTGAAGTATAGTTAGCAAAAAAATTTGAAAAAATGAAAAAAATACAAAAAGAGAGAAAGAAAGTTCAAAGATAATCGTTTTGCAAAGAGCATTGCCAAAGGAATTACACGAAAGATCGATTATTCGTTGATACGTTCTTAAAAATATCAACGATTGTAGGGAGTATGTTAAAGTTTTCGAGAAAGATTGGGAAGTTTGAACGTTACGAGGAAACGCCAACTTGGGTTGTTGTTTTTTGATCTATGATCAAAGACGTTGTAAAATAGTCGTGTTCTTTGTCATAATAACGGTCGGGAAAAAAATACGTGTCTAGCCACTGTATCTTAAGTCTTAATCTAATTTGTTTTCTTGATTTTATTTAAACAACAATTTGCTTCCCTCTCACCTATGATTTGGCCACTGGTTTTAACGGAATGAGGATGTGATCGAGCGTGCATGTTTATTCTGTCGTTACGACCATGTATGCATGTCTCGACTGCCTTGTTGGTTTATTACTTTTGGTGAAAAGTTAGAAGGATTCCTACCCTATATATTTGTCATCTAACCGTTGGTTAAATTCGAATGAGGATTGTTGATCGAAACACAAGTGGGTCTATCCTGACGTTCTGGAGTGTGTTATGTGTGCTTCAACTTGCCTGTTAGGGTAGTGGTTGGTACTTCTGGTGGAAAAGAGATAGAATGTATCAACCGTTCGCCTTTCCATAACAAAAACCTAATAATTTAACCTTTATAAACTTGGTACTCCTTGGTTTTAGTGGTGGGAGGGTGTATCCTGCCAAGCTTATGATAGAATACTCGGTCATTGACCCGAGAATTTGGCATATTAGTTACTGTTACCACATAGATTAGTTGAGAGATTTTTAAGTGTTTTCATCTTCCTATTTTCGTGAGGTGTTGGTTTTGTGTACTTGTAATAAAATCGGAAAAAAGGTGCTATAACAGAAAAAAATATCCTTTAGGGATAACATTTTTGTTAAACTTTAATGGGCTACTTCGAGAACTATAGTAGGATTCAAGTGGAGGGATATTTGATGACATCAAACTAAACGTTCTTATTTTATAGCATCGGTTTTATCCAGATATTACCCCTTGTGTATAGTTATTGCAAAGAAATTAATTATTAATCGGTTTATATTTGAGGGAATTGCTGTATTATGGAGTAATTGGTAAAAACTTAGGCAAAAAGGCGCGCATTTTGGAGCGGTAAAATGGAAGATATTTGAAGATTACTTTCTGAAGACCAATCACGCGTATCCATCAAGAAGATTTTACGGGCATAACGGTGCATGCACTCACCCCAATAAAGACCACATAAAGATTTAAAGACCCTTTTACGCCGTTACAACAACAAACATCCAGAGGCTCATTTATGGCCGTAATCAAGATATGGGAATCAATATAAATTCTGGAAGATATCAAACGTGGTCCACTTTTTTTTTGTTTTTACTCTAAGAAATCCTCAATACATCGTATCCAACCCATTGCATACGCCGTATTGAACTGACTTCCAGACATTATAAATAGAAAATGATATGTGTGAAAACACATATCCGTTTTATATCAAAATAGGCCCTTAAAAAAGGACAAAATGTGCTTTAAATCGTTTGTTTATTGTTGTTTTGTCTTTGTGTTTGTGTAAGGTACGGGGATAATGCAAAATATCACAAGAAATCGGTCAAAACGAACAAAACACGGACACGGGAACGGATGGAGTGTAACAAATAGCGGAAATTTTGATAGCAAGAAAGGTCAAAAGTTCCAAATCTCCAGTTAACTTTAGTCAAAAACAAAGTTCCACACTTAACAAAACCAAAAATACCAATCCAGTCCCTCAATAGGAAAAAACAAATTGCAAAAATGGTCCTAAACTATAGCTAACGGTTGTTAACTTTTTTAATTATAAGAGTTTACACCGTTAAACATTTTTATAAAAAACCAAGCTAAGCCCAAAAACCTTACCCGCCCAAAAACCCTTATAAGCCCAAGTCAAACCCGGGTTAAACGAGGAAGTTAAAACACCCCTTTTATATAAGTTTTTACGCGGGAAAAATTGTTACTACTATTCACCTTCTTCTTCGATTGACCTCGAGCTTAAAACAAAGGGCAAATGCAAATGACCTACGTGGCCATGTAATTCAAGTGATAAGGGGGGGCACCCTGGCAGAGTTTGAAACGTCATCCAAAGGTAGTTAAATTGTAATTTTTAGCTTTTAAAATTTAAGCTTAAGTAGTGTAATTTTTCAAGCTTATTGTACTTTTAATTTCGCCTTACTGTAATCAGTTTGAATGTTAATGAAATCTTCTTTTGTTTTCACCTAATCCGTTTTATTTTACAAGTTTTTCAAATCCTTAAACTCTCATGTTACTATTTGATAAGCTTCCAATAAGCTCATACAAGCTCTTTGAGTCTTTAAGCTCAAATTGAGCTATTAACAAGCTCTAATCTACATTAACCAATAAAATCAGTTTGAATACCTATGCTTATGGATTATGGACTTTTGGATTATAAGCTTATAATGGAAGAGCTTATGGGACATCACTAGCTTATCCTTGTGATAAGCTAGAGCTGTTGAAAGCTTTTTTGAGCACTATTGCCTTTGTTTAGCTAAGGCTTTTGTAAGTTTCCTTTAAATTTTCAAGTATCTTAGTTTAATAAGTTGCATTTGCTTATTTTCTGCTTAACTCTAGCTTATTTGTGCTTATTACTGTTTCATTAAGCTTATTGATAATGTTTGATCATTTGTTTTTAGCTTTTATAGTTTAGATCTTAGTTTTTTTCATATTTTGTCTTAAAAATCATTAAAAATCCAAAAATATCTAGCATAAAGAGTAGTTGTTAGATTCTAGCTTATTTGATTGTTAATATAAGCTCATAAGATCTGTTTTTGGCTATTTGTTATATGGAATTGAAGTTTTAATCATTAAATTTGTTTTTCAAAAGCTTAAATGGATTTTAAGACTTTTAAAGGGGTGTTTGGGACAATAGCACTAACCACAAGTTAGTGCTATTTGTGGCCACTTAGTCTCTTATAGTTTATTTAAAACTCTCATTTAAACTGTTTTGAATAAGATTTATAAGTTAGGTTAGCTTTAAATTAGTTTTCATTAGTTGGTTTATTAATAGTTCAAATCTGTTAAGTTTCTTTTGCATTAATAGCTTAATTCAGTTTTAGCTTTTGTAATTGCTTAATTGGTATTTATATAAGTGTTAAAATAGAGTAGGACGAAGATTAATAGGTCTGCATTTGAAGGTTATTTAGATTCAGTCTATATGCATGTCAACTACATCAGCATTGTTAAAAGCATAAAGGCCATTTTCTAGCTTCATTTTCTGTAGGATAAAATAGGTGTTAGGTTTTATTTTTTAGCATAGAAATAGCTTATATATCATGGTTTACAAGTTTGCAATTAGTTTTTGAATCCTAGCTTATTTTATCATCTAAATTTAAGCTGTAAAATTGCCTTTTGTCTTTTCATGTTGAAAGTAAAACTCAACATAATTTAAGTCTTAAGTCTGTTTTCATAGTACTTTTTCATTAAGCTATTTTGTTTCAAAATCATTTTCAAAAGTACATTAGAGTAGTTATTTAGTTTTAGTAATAGCTCTAATAAGCTATTTCCCCACAAGGATCCATGAGCTTATTTAAAAATAAGCTCAAAGATCCCTGTAGGGACTGTTTGGGTCTTATGTTTAGTCAAGAGCTTATTTTAGTTTTTATAGCTTATTTTCTTAAACTTTTTCTTAATTTTTTCTTAAGTTTGCATAATAAGTTAGTTTAATTTAGAATTGAGCTTATTAAGTCAATAGGGTTAGAATTATAGCTTTTTCATAAAAACCAAAAACACCAAGTGAGTAGCCTGTAGCTTTTTCTTAGTGTTTTTTTAAGTGCCTAATTTGATTTCAAAATGAGTTTTGCTTATTGATTTATGTAGATTTTTAGCTATACTTTAAGATAGTGTTAAGCTTTTTGTTGTAAGGATCTATTTTAGTGCTTAAAATTAAGCTTAAAGTAGCCCTCAGGGACTGTTTGGTTTTAAAAGTTTTCATTAAGTGTTTGCTTAATTTTCCAGCTTATGGCTTATTATTTTGTGCTTAAATTCTTTTCAAATTAGTTTAATAGATTAGGAATAGAATTAAAGTAGCTTTTTGATCTTATTTTTGCTTATTTCAGCTTTTTGAGTCCTTAAGTTTTGAAAAAAGCCAAAAATAGTAGTTAAGTAGTTTTTGTCATATTATAAGCTGTTTAACAGCTTATTTAGGGCTTTTCACAAAAAGTTTCTTTTATTAAAAATGCTTATTTTCAGCTGTTCTAAAACTTTGCTTTTTTAAGTTTTTATAAAAAAAGGGGAAGGTGGAAATCGGGGGTGAGCAAGACTCGAACCCCCGACCTCAACACCCTCAACCCCTTTTATAACACACACCACACACCTCTCTACCAACGCGCCCTGGGGACTTTTTCATTATAGATTCACAAAATCTATTTCTTATACACGTTTAGCCCATTTTAGCTTATAAGCTGTTTTTAGCTTATTACACAGCTTATTCGATAAGCTGTGTAATCAAGCTTATTTTTCCTAGGTTCTAATTAGTTCAAGCTATTTTTTGTATTTTTTCTAGAATTTTTATAATTAGTTTAGTATTTTTAAACATTTATTTTTATTAAAAACTTTAAAAAATCATAAAAAATAGAAAAATAATCAAAAAAAATATAAATCTTTTTTAGAAAATTTTATTTTATCATAAAGTTTCTAGGAAAATTAGTTTTGCCTTCGTAGGGTTTAATTTGCAAAATTTCGATTTTTAAAGAACGGGATTCGTTCCCGTTCTCATTTTTCGTGTTTTAAAGCTCATTTCAACTCCGTTTTTGTTCTAGTTTTCTTTAAACTTACTTTTTAGTCAATTAGAGTCCATTTAAAAAGAAAATTTTAATTTAGGTTTAATTTTAGAAATTTAAGGTTTTTAACTGCCGTTTAGGTTCCCGTTTTGCGTTTTTAGTTAAAGTTTGATTTCCCGTTATTTGTTTTTGTGCTTAATTGTTATCATTTGCTTATTTTAAATTGTAGAAGTAGATAATCAAATCAATCTTTGTTTCCAATTCAAATCATTGTCCGAACATCAAACGTGGTTTTAATTTCACAAATCGTTGGGGAATAACGACCCGGGAATCATACTTCCCGGTTAATATACGTATTATATTATATATATTTGTGAAGATTTTCATGTGACCTTTGTCCTCAAGGGTAATTTGGTTATTTTCCATCATATTATATATTTTATTATTACGTGTGTTGATTTTTAACGAATCAGAATGGTAGGGGGACAACAAGTACACAAGGTACAATGGTGTAAGAGAATGTGAGTTGTCCTATGTGAGGATAAGATTGGGGAATGTTTAGGTGAGGAAGTTTTAGGCTTGTGAAGGTTTGTGAAGAAGAAGTATTAAGATGATGATGGTAAGTAAGAAATCAAAGGATTGATTTGGGTTGATAATCATGCCGCCAATATGAGAGAAAGGAGTGGGCAAACATGATTATGAAATGATTTAGGGAAGTGTATAGAATGTTTAGATTATGTAGGAATGAGTGTATAATCATTTGTTGGATAAGAAGGGTTTAACAAATGATCAATGAGTGTAGAAGTGTGAGTGATATAGAAGTGTGGTATGGAGGAATGCATGAGTATGTAAAACATTTTTTATGTATGGAAAGTGACAAAATCCAAAGCATAATCAACTTTCAAATACCATAAACTCAATGAGTTATTTAGACTTTAATCCCTGATAATCAACAATGGATGTGATCACTAATCATCTTGATGCAAACAAGCTAAGTGCTTTGCATCTAAAATAAAGCATATCCCATAACGGGAAAGGGTGCGTTTATGCAAAGTGACATTTGACTTAGTTTGACCAATAAGGGAGTAAAACCTGTTACGTGATTAGGAACACATAAATCCGGATTAAGGTTAAATAAATACTTTTGTTTGATGGTATGTTGAAAGTATGTTCATACTAGGTTTAGAAAGAAGTTTTGGCCTTGGCTAGAGGCGTTTAATAAAAGAATTGAGTTGGAATTTTGTTATAAAATGAGAGGATTCGTTTTTGTTCCTCTCTAAGTATAAACCACATTTGGAGTGTTCCCAAATGCTCAAATATCATATACATACCTTTATTAAAGTTTTCACATGTGTCGAGTAAGAGGAAATCCGACAAAA
>BQNB010148245.1:0-12606 GCA_026074375.1 Tanacetum coccineum | reverse complement strand
CAAGACCCAATTTGACTTTATAAGACCGATAACATTCTTGTTTGACTTAATATAATTAAGGCTAACAGAAAGTCGCTAAATAATTCTCTTTCGAGTAATTAGGTGGTGCAATCTTAACTTTCTTTTTCACACACTCTGGGTCATTCATCTTGTCATTCATTTTCTTCCTAGTGATTTTAGCTATCTCTAGGGTATCCTCTGAGTTGTGCACTATGGCTGGTACATGATTGGTTTTGATAATTTCATAACCATTATATAGGGCAGGCTGAACTTGGTTTGCACGGGTGAGACATAAAGGGTTTTTATAGCCAATAGCTACCTTATTATGTTCATCATAATAGGGCTTTGGTTTACACAACATGTGAACTGTTTGAAGAGACTGGTCTTGTTTTTATAATTTATCCTCGACCTTTTCTTTTAAAGCTTTCATGTCCAAAAATTCTTCAAGGTATTTATTTTCTTTCTGTTTAAAATCCTTTTTCAAAGACGTAACTTCTTCTACCATTGACTTGTTATGGTTAACGGTAAAGGTAAGTTGCATTTTTACAGAATGAAGTTCCTTTTTCAAAATTTCTTCCTTAATATTACGGTCAGTGATAACTATTCTTAATTGTTCATCAATCTTTTGTTCTCTTTCTATTAATTCAAACTTGGCCCGTCTTTCATACAGTTCAACTTGTTCGTTATATGTTGAAAGTTCAGCAGTCAATGAATTATCAATTACATTGTTTTGTGTGGTTACAGAGACACATTTGGCAGGCGATTCATATATATCATTTAAATTCATCATGTATGCATCGTTTGGTACAGAAGATACATTACTTTGTAAAACTGGCACTGCGTTGTCCTTTACATACTGATCATACGGAATTATATTACTATCACTCGTATAATCAGCATGTGAGTAAACAACGTAGTTAGGTTGTACATCGTCATGCATCTCGTGTACTTCATGATATTCACAAACAGAATCCTGATAATGATCATGATCGTGTACCTCAGATAGAATGTCCGAATCATAAGACGGACTGGCTTCATCATAAACATGATATGCGGATGATAGATTTGCCATGAACATAATCTATACAGTAGGAGCCTCATCCACATCAGAGTCAAAAGAATCACAATCATCAGCTTGAAACAAATTATCCACATTGAGTGCTAAATCGTGCACTAGTTGCTCATCCACACCCTCATCAACAACATTGTCTTGTCCACCTGCAAGAAACAACAACTGCTCTTCATCCAGTGCAACCTCATTCTCCTGTTGAAGTATTTAGAGTTCTGTGGCCGCTTGGGCTGAGTGCAGTTCCTTGCTATGTGGCCTATACCGTTGTAGTTGTAGCACTTAATCTGTCTTGCTTGACCTGGATTTTCATTCTCAACTCTGTTCTGAGCTCCCCCATATCCAGCTGCACCTGCACCATGTGCATTGTTCCCTTTACCTCTATTCTGTCGACCCTGAACATTCTAGACCACAACCTTGCCGTCTTAAACTGTGGCTTGGTTCCTTGTATTTGATGAAGTTTTAAGTTGATTGTTTGTTTGAGGTAGGTATGTTTTGTATGATTAGGTGAGTAGGGCAAGTGTGTTCGTTAAGTTTTCAATTAAGTTATCCGTTGGAGAGAGACCCAAATCAAGTTGAGTGTTGTTCGCAAAGTGTGGTGGAACATATGTGGGAGGTGGAGTTGTAGATGATTGTGAGTAGTACTGCTGAGGTGCAACATTGGACATCAAGGCGAGAGGATCAACAGTGTGTTGAGTGAATCGGTCCAACATCATTTTGTTCTCATTGGCATGTGCCTTATGTTGCTTTAGATAAGCATACTGTTGATCATAGTTAGAGTCCCTCAAACCTCTGTTGAGTTTCACTGCTGTTACAAATCTACCCCATTCTAGCAACATGTTATTAACAACCTTAGAGTTCAACTGCATTTTGGACATGGTCATCTTGATGTTCCTCATGTCGTTGATGAGTTTTGTAAACCGGACATAGTCATCATGAATAGTCTCTCCTTTGTGCTAACGGAAGTGTTCAAAGTAATCATACAGTTGTGATTTACGGTCTTCTTTTGTTAATTCTAAACCCTCCAGGAGAATCTTCACATTATCCCATATGTCCTTTGCATCCGTGAAATGATTAATAAGGGTGTAGATGTCCTTTGGAAACCCTTGAAGTAGGATGTTTGTTGCCCGGATGTCAGCGTTGTACCTTTCTTTATTGTCAGGTGTAAGGTCAGAATAGACTCGAGGTCGTTCTGGACCTAGATGTAGGGCACCTTCAGTCCCTTCAGCAAGTGTTTCCCGAAAAGTCCCCATCTGAAATGGTCCTTCATCAATCGACTTTAGGATATTCACCCCATTCTCTTTACCCCGACAATACAGACGAATGCGTTGTTGCCATGATGCAAAGTCGGTCCTATCAAGCATAGGTGATCGGGTATCGAAATCGGCACATTGGATATCTTTCGAAAGATTAACCATCTTAATTGATTGTGAAATGATTAAGTTGATCGAACAATGATTAGTGATTGTATGTTAAAAGCAGTGATGGATTGTATGAAATGGTGAATTGTTGTTCAACTTTGTTAGGATTACAGGTTAAAATAAATCAATTTGAAAAAAATTAGTCTAAAAGTCCAAAATTCCATAACTCGTTGCCTTGTAACTCGCTGGAAGAGACTTGTCAACTTACTAGCAAGAAATTAAATGGACAGTGTTCCTGTTCACAAGTCGCTAGAATATAGTCTTCAATTAACCTGTAACGTCAAAGTAGTTTGTAATAAGGTATATTATGCTAAAAGAATAAAATAGCATAATTATCAAAGTCTAGGGACTAGATGTGACAAGTTAGGAAAATAAAGAAGAGAAACCTTCTTCCATCACCTATAAATACCCCTCTAATCTTCATTAAAGGGTGATGCACTTGTAACAAACTCTTCCATTTTCCCCTCCCTTTTTTTTTTTTTTTTTTTTTTATTTTTTTATATCATATGAATTTCAAATACTTGCCCTCTTAACAATTCTCTCTAGTGCACTACATGTTCGATATGATTGAATTTTCAAGAATTAATGTGACCTAACAGTGGTAACAATCGCCAATGAGAAGAATTAGAGTGTTCATTTTGTAGGTTTTTTTCACGTCCGAGAAGCAACAGTGGTTATTAATAATCCATAATTGTTGAATTTTTCAAAATTTGGTTTTATCGAGTTTGAAGTTCAATCGAGTTTTGGGTTTTATCGAGTTTGAAGCAAGATTATTTCCGAGTTTATTAAGTTTTTAAGAATACCGAGTTTGTTAGTATTTGTTGTCCGAGTTTGTGTACTGTTCGAGAAGTGTATCGATTTTCAGACTACTTGTTATCCGAGAACAGAGTTGTCCGAATTTGACAACTGTTACCGAGTTTGATAATATTCTCACAAATATCACTCATTTTCGTCTACAAAGATCCAATCTTTGAATCATAAGACATGTCGACATCCAAAACATACCAACAATCCCTTGCTGATGCCGGTTCTGAGAATAGGCCTCCTATGCTTGAAAGGGGTAGTTATATACCATGGGCAAGTAGATTCAGACGATATCTAAACCGGAAGAGAGACAACCGGAAGTGGCTTCTCAAAGCACTTGATGAAGGCCCTTATGTGTTTAAGAATTTCATTCCTGAAGGCTCGACAATACCACGATTGCAAACTGCAGAGGATCTTGAAGGTGATGACTTATTGCTCCATGATGCTGAAATGGAGGTCATGAATATGATTCTACTTTCTATTCCTAATGAGATTTACAATTCTGTGGATGCTTGCACTTCGGCCAAGGATATGTGGAAACGAGTTGAACGTTTGATGAGGGGAACTATACAAAACAAAGTTGACAGAGAAACGCGTTTTACGAACGAATTTGATCAATTTGTTGCTGAACCAGGGGAAGCACTTGTTTCTGTCTACAACCGTTTTGCTCAGTTAATGAATGATTTGGAACGAAATAACATGAACTTTCCAACTGTTACAATTAACACAAAGTTTCTGAATAGTTTGCAACCGGAATGGTTGAAATATGTGACTCAAGTTCGTCTTGCTAAACAATTGACAGTGGATTCGTTCGATGATCTTTTTGATTATCTTCAGCAATTTGAGAAACTGGTTAATGCTTCAAGAGCAAAGAAGTTAGAAAAGTCTCATGACCCTTTGGCTCTAGTAGCACACACGGGTTCATCCTCCAGACAAACATCATCTTATTATGTGACACATCCTACGTCTGTGGTTGATTATGATGATGAGTACCAGCAGGATGATGTTCATAACAATTCTGAAGATCCTCTAGTCTCTGCGATGTTGCTACTTGCAAAAGCCATTACTCAAAATTTCTCTAATCCAACAAATAATCGTCTTCGTGCTTCATCCAACACCAGAAATCAAGCAATCATTCAAGGAGACAGGGGTGGGTTAGGAGGGGGAACAAGGTTTCTAGAAGCCTTTTTGCTAGTTAAAAACATATCTAGTCATTTTATTTGCAAGTTACTAGTTGTAACTTTATTTAAAAGATGTCAACTTGTATCCATTTGTGTCTTGCTTTATTTTCAATGTATAAAGTGTAAGATAATATTATCATGGGTAAATTTAATAATACTTTGGGTATTTGGTACAATCGAGGGTATTTGTTGAAGCGTAGATTAATTAACGTGCTTCCGGTTATGCGTAAACGCACTTTATCGCGAAACGAATATAATTTACGTAACCGATAAAAAATAAATGAACAAGGACCATAATTATTCTCAAAATAATTATTTAATACTTGATTGATATAAACGTTTAATCGTTTGATGCCCGTTTACATTGAACACTAATTTTTGGCGTACGCGATTTAACTTAACGTTTATGATTTAAAACAAACGCGTACAATACAAAAGATACATAGTAGATTTATCGTCGTCGTCAATGACTTGAAAACACAGGGTGTTATATGAATATTCAAAGCAGGAATTCTGGCAATACTGGAAGAAATATCAGACGAGCTTATGTTCAAGAGGAAGTTGTTGAGGGAATGAATGCTCCAAAAGAGACTGGAAATGTTCAAAGGACTCTTCGAACTCCATCTTCAGGCAATACTTCAACTGTTCAATGCTACAACTGCAGTGGAAAATGACATTATGCTAGGAATTATCCAAAGCCAAGGGTTCGTGACTCGAAGTATTTCATGGAATAAATGTTGCTGGCAAAACAGGATGAAGCTGGCGTAATTCTTACTGATGAGCAGAATGATTTTCTCTTTGCTGACGCATCAAGGATGGAAGAAATTAAAAAACTCAGTGCAAACATATGCTTAATGGCCAGAATTCAACCAACTGATCATACTTCTGATGATGGGCCAAGCTATGAGTCTACATTTATAAGTGAGGTACAATCTTTATCCATCGATGAGAATAATGAACCAATGTATCTAACTCATACTAAAATTATTAGCAGTACCATTGGTGATGATCAAATTAATAGCAATATTAAATTTGATTCATTCAAGGGAAATGTTAATAGTGGCAGTGTTGAAATAGATACACATGTTCCTGATCTATGTGCAGTAGAAAAACTTGCTAGAAATGCATATCAGGAAGCTGAAAAACAACGAATATTAAGTCCAAACACAAAACACGCACTTGACTATTCAGCTTGAGATGTATAAGGAACGGGTTCGGATTTTGTAAAACATAAACAAGGATAATAATTATCTCAACGAATTTCTTGAAGCTGATGAACGGGCAAAACGTTATAATAAACAAGCTCAGTCTCAATTAGTTCGTGATCGAGATATCATTCGAGATCTCGAGAAACAACGAGATAAATTAGATTTAGATGTCAAAAATTACAAACGGAAAAATGAGGAATTACAAAAGACTCATTCAATTTTAAAAAGGCAAATGAGTGAAAAAGAGGATACTTATCATGATACTATTCTAGATCTTGAGGCCAAACTGAAAAAGAATGTTGATCTGATTTTGAAACTTGGCAATTCTTTACAAGGAATGTTTATGCTTGGACCAAAACCATTGTCAGTATATGACCAACAATTAAAACATGGTTTGGGGTATCCGAATCCTTATACACTCAAGCAAGCAATTTTAAAGTGTCTAAAGTTATATGTTGCATCTAGTTTAGGTAATTTAGAAATTTCTTTAAATGTTGGAGATTCTGAGAACACTTTTGAGGATGCTTTCAAAAGTCAACAAAAAATGACAGAAAAAATGAATGATCCAATTGCTGTTGCAAATAAACAAAATTGCTGGACAATTAACTACAAAAAATTAAATGCGCTTTATAAAGATTTTGTTCCTCAAAAAGAGCTTTCTGTCGAGCAAAAATATTTTCCCTCTTCTTCTATTCCCTCGGTTAAGATCTCGGTATCAAAAAATATGCCAAGTGAGTCACCTTTGATAAAAGAATTAGACAAGATAAAAGTTTGTTTTGAAAAGCTGTCTTTGCTAATACAACAGAACTGTAAAAGAGCAAGCATTTTTTACACATCACCGACAGAGATACAAATCAATGATTTTTGTCAAGATCAAGTTAAACCAATTCTTAACGAGTTATCTTAAATTCTTTCAGAATCTATTTCAAAGGGATATAAAAGAAATGAAAGATGTTTTTGAGTCGACAGAAAGTGAGATTGATGAACTAGAGAAGCAAAATAATTTGTTGAAAGATCAACTTTTGGAAGCATCACTCAAACAAGATGTTGAGTTTTGTGTGTTTATTAATCATGAATGTGAATCATGAATGTGTAGATAAGATCTTAAATGTTGAACTTGAAAAAGTCAAGAAGAAATCTTTGGAGATTCAAGAGGGTTTGCAAGCAAGAATAAAAATTCTTGAAAAAGATGTTCAAATATGTGAAAAGCAAAGTGTTGATTTTCAATTAAAATTACAACATGAAAAAGAAAAACAAAAATGAGATTCAACTTCGAAGAATAAAACCACAATTCCTCTTGATTACTCTTGGATTTCAAAGATGGAGAAACTTGAGGATGAGAACGTGTCTTTGGATTTTAAAGTCCAATCTTTGATAAAAGAACGTGATAATGCTAAAATGGAATATAAAAAGCTTTTCGATTCAATTAAAAAGACACGGTCTCAAAATAAAAAGGAAATGGATGAATTAATTGTTCATGTTTCTGAGAAAACATATGCATATGGTGCTATTCGTGCTGAGAATCAGAATCTTTTATCTACCATATCTGAGTTAAAAACAAGATTGAAAAAAGTTGAAAAAGGTAAGTCTGTAAATACTAAGTTTGACAAAATAAATGGTTATCAATCTCTTCTTTATGTCACACCACTAAACAAACACGCTTTTCAAAAGAAAACGGATGTTCCCAAAACAAAATAAAACCATGTTGTGTCAAAACCAGTCACTTTACAGACATCACTGACCAAACAAACAGGGGCAAATCAAAACACAAATGTCATTCGACCAAGAATGTACAGAGTTGTCACAATACATGAATCACAAACAAACAAGACTAAGAGTGCTTTATCTTCTACAGGAATGAATGCTACATCTAGAGTTAGAAGACCAATGAGTAGAGATTCACATGTTGCGCACAGTGTCTTAGATAACTCTAAGAAAGCAGCAAAGAATGTAGGAGTTTATGTTAGAAAAAATAAGCAAACATGTGTTATTCCAAACAAGGAAAATGTAATTGATGTTGATGTTGCAAACGCTTCTAAAGCGAAAACTTTGTTATGTGCTTCTTGTATGAAAAATGTGCTTATTTCTTGTCATGATAAATGTGTTGCAAAGCATAAATTGAATATGTGTTCGAATGTTCGTAGAACCTTCTCCACTAATTCTAGACAACCAAAATCTTTAGAAACTACTTTTGTAGCTCCTAAGACTAGGTTTTCTAAGAAAAAGACACAATCTAAGACTCTAGATACTACTTTTGTAGTTTCCAAATCTAAGATTGATGTAGAAAGTGCATCAAAAGCTAAGGATAAGGTTTCTAGTGCGTCTAGGATAAAGAAAAGAAGTAGAATTTGGAAAAAGTGGTTTGAATCACAACCAAATGTTATTTGGAATCCTGTCAGTGTAAAACTGAATGTTCATAATACTCGTTCATATAAGAAACCATTGGTTTCAGTTAAGAAATGGGTAGTGGTTCGTCAAATAGTATACATGAGAATCAATGATAAAAAGATTCCGGAAGAGATATTCCCGGGTCGTATGTCCCAACCGATTTGAAACAATCATGAAATGTGTTTGTAAAGAATTGCAAAATCAAGTATGTAAACCAAGTTGTTGGATAGTAGTAAAAGATATTGTGAAACAATTATGTAAACCATGATATTGAGCATGCATTCTCCCCCGAGATTTTAAAGTAAATATAAAAACAAGTGAAAGAGGGGCATAAAACTGCACATCGATGATGAAGAACTGGCGGGAACGACCTTGATCACAGAGACGAAACGGGGGGGGGGTGGGGGAGGGGAAACTGAAACGGCCGACCAAGAGTTGCCGCTTTTCCTTAACGGCTAATCTCACTAGCCTATGGATAATGTATTTGGTTCCCGATGAGTTAGTACATCAACGCGACACGATTGAAAAAAGATTTTAGATTTAAAGTAGTAATAGTTTTGGTGGTTGGTTAAATCAATCAATTGAAAATATAACGTCAAAGTGTGTAATATATATGTCTATAAAATCTTAACTTTATGAAAAATACTCCCTTATATAAATACGTCCTGAATTATATAACAAAGACAATCAATTTCCAAAGATTTATGAAAAGTATAATAAACCTTGCAAGTATATATAAATAAGTGTGAATAAATTAATCTACACCAATTAGATCGACAACCATTTAATTAATGAAAAAGGCTTTGTACAAAGGTTGACACATGTCTTAACTTTTGAAGTAAAATCAAACCCATGTCTGTACCAGTTTATAACCATTATAAAATATAAAATAATGTATTTATAAATTATATACTTTTCTTTTCGAGACATGTCGTCTAAATATTAATCTCTTAAAAGTATAGTTTTTGTCCGTTGTCCAAGTTTTCACATATTATATTTTAACATATCTTAGTCCCTTTTTACCGGTTAAATAATAAGAGTTTTTAGTAAAATGTTTACTAAATAAGCAAATTATATAAATTTCGCCATGACCTTTCCGTTTATAAACAATCCCAAGTCGAAAGACTTTGTTGCAAATCCATTTTCCCAATTCAATTCAAATAGAAAACATCCTAGTAAATTTCAAGTGTATTTATTCATTATTGTCGTTATTTACATATTATAAGTTCGTTACGAATCGTAGCATTTTAAATTCGTCATAAGTCAAATATAATATATCCGAAAATAATAAATTATCACATTTATTTAACCAATCAACCACTATTATATATCCGGTTTTATATTTATCCAAAACTCAACATATTTATTTTAGCCGTTTTTATATTAAACCAAATGCACCATTTACGGTTAAACTGCTCACCCAAACGCACCCTAATCTTGTAAACCCAAATCCAAATGCACTCTACGGCTGCTACAAAACCAAACGCACCCGCTGCGTTGGTAAACCAAACGCACCCTAGTTATTTTTCTACTAAACCAACCACACCCTTGGTGGTGTTAATCCACAAACCAAACGCACCCATTTCGCGGGGACAGAAACCCAAACGCAGCCTCTTGCTGCTAAACCCGCAACCAAACGCAACATGACTGTTTCGCTAGCAACCAAACACCCCCTTGAACTGGCGAGCACACCAAACGCACCCTAATGGTATGTACAGCAGCCAAACGCACTCATGTGCATGGCTGCTGTTAAGCCAAACGCCCCTATCGGCGAACAACCAAACCAACCGCACCCGCGGCTGTGACAGTCCCAAACAAACACACCTTAATGGTGGTATAACCAACCGCCCCTTTGGCCGGTGGCTGCCAAGACAAACGCACCCTATCCGGTGCTAAACCCAAACTCAACGCACCCTTTTTGGGCTGAGTACAAACCAAACGCACACCGGCTGTGGTGTCGTGACGACCCACCACCACCCACTGTGGTGAAACCACAAAACCAAACGCTCCCTAATCGTGCTATTCATTAAAACCAAAAGCACCCGTGTGTTGTTTACAACAAACCAAACGGACCCGTGGTGCTTTATCACAACCCAAACCAAACCCGACACCCTCAACCAACGCACCCTCGGCTGGTGCTAACTTAAACCAACGCACCCTTGCGGGTCGTTGTGTGGTGAGGAGGTGGTGAGGTTGATAGTGTGGGGGTGGAGGCTGTGATGGTGATGATGGTGATGATGGAGGTGGTGGTGTTGGGAGGCAGTGGCAGTGAGAGGGTGGTGGGTTTAGGCGCGTGAAGGAGAGTGAGTGTAGGGATCGGAGAGATCCGTTGATGGGGAGGATTTTTGGTGTTGGCCGGAAAAGCTCGCCGGAAAACTTTTCCGGCGGCTGTGGTGGTGGTCGCCGACGGTGAGGGTGGTGGCCGGATATTGTGAGTAGAGTAGAGGATGAGATTGTGTGGTGTGTGTATAATAGAGATGGAAATGAATGAAATGAAATGTAATATTATATATATATATATAAAACCAAGTGGCAAGTTTATAATAGTTGAGGGGTTAAAGTGTAACATTTTTATTATAGTTTTTATAAAAACGGTTCGGGACTCATTTGAGCGACCTAACGGACGATTTAAATTACGAAACTTGCGCCATTGTTTTCTAAATCATTTTTCTGATAAAAATGAGTATTTATTTGATAATATTTCATAAATATTTTTATAACCTTTATAAAAAATATCCGTTACTTGTTTTGGTGAACCGGCTACGCCTTGCCTGAAATAGAAAGGAAAAATGAATTTCAACTCGAATATTCGCGTTCTCAACAAACGCTTTTTAATTTAATTGTTAAGTATTTTATTAAATATTTTTATTTAATAAAACGTGATAATTAAATATCATTTAATTATTTTTGTGTTTCTAAAATCTCGCGAGGGCCTTTCAGTCACCTTCTGACTGTTTTCGGGTCTCGGTCAAAACTGAAAAGTTGTCAGGAATGTCGTTTTACATTAAATTGCTTTAGAGTCCGAGTTGTGAAAACGTGCTTTAGGTGGTCGTTCTTATAAGTCAAGCCAGACACTAAAAGTCAACGATTGAAATAGTCATTCAAAAATTCGAAAATTCTCGGATGTTACAATAAATGTCTTGCAAAGCTTAAATTGAATGTGCGTTCGAATGTTCGTAGAACCTTCTTCACTAATTCTAGAACATCAAAATCTTCATAAACTACTTTCGTAGCTTTTAAGACTAGGTTTTCTAAGAAAGAGACACAATCTAAGACTCTAGATACTACTTCTGTAGTTTCCAAATCTAAGATTGATGTAGAAAGTGCCTCAAAAGCTAAGGATAAGGTTTCTAGTGCGTCTAGGATAAAGAAAAGAAATTTGCGAGATAAACCGTTAAACACATTCATAAAGAACAAGATTCGAACAAGTAGAATTTGGCAAAAGTGGTTTGAATCACAACCAAATGTTATTTGGACTCCTGTCAGCGTAAAATCGAATGTTCATAATACTCGTTCATCTGAGAAACCATCGGTTTCAGTTAAGAAATGGGTAGTCAAATTGCCTAGTTGTCCATGTGTTGTCTCTTCTTGTGTGCAGGTAGTTCAGATCGTTTCTGTAAGTTGTTGACAGTGGTTGTTCAAAGCATATGACGGGTGATCGGTCACTATTGAGAAATTTCATTGAGAAATTCATAGGCACCCTTCCTTTGGAAATGATAATTTTGCAGCACATCATAGGCCTATGGCAGATGATATACAAGGAAATATCACTATTTGTCATGTATATTATGTTGAAGGTCTTGGACATAACCTCTTTAGCGTTGGACAATTTTGTGATGGAGATTTAGAAGTGGCTTTTCGTTCCAATACATGTTTGTACGGAATCTAAAAGGAGATGATTTGCTCACAGGAGGACGCGATTCTAATTTGTATACTATCTCCAATTCTGACATGGCTGCTTCTTCACCCGTTTGTCTCATGTCCAAAGCAACTTCAACAAAGTCATGGTTATGGAACCGAAGACTGTCACATCTTAATTTTGGTACCATAAAACCAGACTTGACTTGGTTAACGGTCTACCAAAGTTCAAATATGGAAAGGATCACCTTTGTTATGCTTGTGAAAGGGGAAAAAGCAAGAAAGCTTCTCATCCACCTAAATTGGTTCCAAGTGATCACTCCAAATTGGAATGACTTCATATGGATTTATGCGGCCCAATGAGAGTAGCTTCGAACAATGGAAAGAAGTATATTCTTGTGATAGTGGATGATTTTTCTAGATATACGTGGGTTTATTTTCTTCGCTTGAAAGATGAAACTCCAGAGATCATCAAGAAATTCATTACTCAAGCTCAATTGAATTACAAAGCCAAAGTTTGTAAGATTCGTACTGACAATGGTACTGAATTCAAAAACGCAACTGATTGATAGTTTTTATACACACAAAAATATATAATACCAAAAGAGCAATTAAGAACTTTCCTAAAGTCTCCCTTAAGAAAAGCTCACTCTAAAAGATATATAATATATAATACGTAT
>BQNB010148244.1:0-16325 GCA_026074375.1 Tanacetum coccineum | reverse complement strand
AAAAAAATCATGATTATTCACATGCCTAACTTCTCACACTTTCAGGTCAATTTATATCTAAGTAGTGATATAGATGACAAATATAAGCCTAAAAACATGTCTAATCAATTATTCTTAGTATTTGACACATGTTATAACTTATAACCATTTCCCTATCATTATATTCATCATTTATCTTGCACCGTCACAATTTTACCATTACGCGCATCTTTAGACATGTTTACTAATACACAAACTGTCACAATCGCGACTATGTGACGTGGCAAGGTTTAGGGTTTGTATTTTTTTGGAATGGTTCTTAGCAAACACGTGTAGGTCATCTATGTTGCTAAGCATGGTACCGAGAAAGGCTCTTTGTACCATTCACTATGTTTCTCAGCTTTTTGAAGAGAATCAAAAGCATCAAATAAGAATCAATTTTTCATTCTTCATTTCCATTCTCGGAATCAACAAACATGAGAAGCATTCTCATTCTCTTTCTTTTCTTTCCATTCCATCGATTTTTCATCCCCTAACCACAAAGGACTAAAAAGCTTTATAAATCTAACAACATGTTAGTGGGTGGATTAACACAACATCATAGACCAACATACATTCACTCATGTTCTAAAACACAAAGAAAGAATTACCAAAAGCAACACATATTAAACCCAAATAACCAAAATCGCACTATTTTATTACATTACCAAAATCTAATCTTTGAGCAAACTAAAACCAATAAAGTAACTTGACGAGCAAATCATTTTGCTCGCTATCCATTCTTTTGCTCATCATGAACCTATTAAGAAAATAGTACGAGCAAATTAAAAAACAAAGTTTGCATCTTCTTAACCATTTTTTGCTCGTGGCAAATTACAAGTGAAGACGTTTTCAACCCCACAAATATGTTTTGCTTTTTACTAAGATCGTAAATGAAAAATTGATTATTGCTTACATAGAAATTAAAGGATTTATAAGATTTTAGACGATAATCTTGTTGTGATTTAGTGTGTTAGTTGAGGCAATGTGTAAGTTTTTAAGAAGGGCATTTAAAAAAAGTATCACAACTTGAAGAAAAAAGACGACTATAATCCTCCTCTTTTTTTTTCTTCGTCTAGCCATAAAGGGCAAATTAAAAACCGCGCCCCCACACACAAACTATGGAATATCCGAACCCTAAGTGTAAACATCTAAATCATCGGTCGGGCAGTTTCTCATAGGTGAGGCAACCTAACATTGTTCTCGTAGAGTAGTTTTTGGTAACACATCTTTCTAGGGTCGATTTTGGTAACACATATAGCTATGTGTCGATCGACTTTCCAAATTCCCTCAAACACAAACATGAACCAACTTCATCGATCACCCATACAACCCATCTATCAAACCCACACATTGTTAGCAACTCGGTTAATAAACAAGTACACCAGACACATAAACCAACTATAATCTAGTTGATAAAGAAGTACAATAATATAGAAACATAAGAATCTCATCTTTGGAAATGGCCAAGAGAGTGGGATTTTCTCTCTCAAAAGTATATAAATTGTTCTTCACTCAAACTTCACATTGGCTTTTTTTATTCAAAATTGCCTTATTCAGATTTAAAATGGTTTAATAATCGTATCCTCGAATAAACATGACCTCTCAAATAAGAAATTGATTGAAAATATCGTTCATAATGGATTGCAAAGACCTTATGCCTAAAAAAGTGGTGTTTTGGATGAAACCAGTTCATTCGCTAAACTTAGTTTCCCTAAGGTAGATTGGATTGAATTCATCTTAAGTATAATCTAAAGGGGTTTTTAGATGAATATCAATTATTTTCCTAAAACCTTATTTTGCTAAGGAACCATCTTCGTTCAATTTTGACGCTTATTTCCTAAGCACCATAAAAGCTTAACAAGGGATGTTTTGAACGAAATCATTGTTCCTAAACTTCGTTTCCTAATGTACATTGGTTCAATTCAGCTTAAAGGGGTGTTTGGATGAAATCAATTGTTTCCTAAACTTGGTTTCCTAATGTCTCAACTTAGTTTCCCAATTACTACTATATAGAGTAAATTACCCTCCTTAACAGTCTAGTGGGTGTTTAGGAATGCGTTTTCACAAACATTATCTACTTATTTAAGTTCCCAAACGCAATAAGCTGGTTATTAGTGTTTGGCAAAGACAAAGCGATAATCACTATTTTCCGTTTGGACAACTTCAAAACGTGGGTATGATAAAGCAGCTTCATACTTGCTTTTTGTAAACGTTGTTCTCTTTCATCTGGAAAATTACCAAACAAACCCTAATACCTATGCAATCTTCTCACAAGAAGTTTTACCTCTTTCCATCACAATTTTCTCTTCCCTTTTTAAGAACCATTTTCTCTTTTGCTGTGTTAATTTTTTTTCACGTTTCTCAATCCTCTGTTCAAGATCATCCAGAATCTTGATTTCTGTTACCTCACTTTTGTCATCTACCAAGATAGAAAACACTCAATACATAAGCCACAAGTAAAATAATGGGTGAAGTAACAGAAAAATGGTTTATGGGTGTACTAACCTTTTAAAGGTCCCTTTCCTTTGTTATCTACAAAATTATCTATAGATTTCCAGGAATTTGTCATTTATATGATCATTGATCTAGGGTTTCTTTAGTTTTAGGAGTAAAGAGTCAGGTTTGGTAGTGAGAATTAATATCTTTATCCCGAGAAAATAAGGAGTCAACACTCGTTTGAATTTGAAAAGACGTAAATAACGTAAAATACCACTGCACAATGCTAAGCCGTAAGAGTGCCTCTAATGGGACCGAGGACCAGAGGACCGGACCGACGACCAATGTGATCCCAATGTAAAAGGGATGCTTCTTCTTAGCTTTGAGTTAAAGCTTTTACCATGGATAAAATCCAAACTAACTATGTGGAAACTATGATTATGAATACTATTACAAGTTATGCTGAATCATCTAACTTAGTAATACTAAGAAGAACAATGTAAACAAAACTTTGAATATATATTGATTGCAAATATTCTGCCTAGGTTACAAAATAGCTAACTATGAATTGATGTCTCTAACTATGTTGTAGGGTTCCTTTTATACACTAAGGAAAACCCTAATGGGCTTACAAAACATGTCAAGTGATCATGCATATCTATTCCTAATATAACTCATGCAAATCACATAAGCAGTACTAACTATATAACTAACAGTACTAACTATACTGGCAGTACTAACTAACTATAACTAGCAGTACTACGTGTAGAAGCTCTGAATCCCAACAATCCTCTCCTAAACTTGTGATTTAACTTCAAATCTCAAGTTTCTTCTGTATTTAATCTTCTAGACTGCACTGTTGAGGATTCTTCCAAATATTCTTCTACTTATGTACTTGTGACCTTATAGACTTTAGAAGTTTAAATTGTATCTGATTTTCATGATTAACCCTTAGTTTTCTACTTAACATCTTTGATAGCATTTCTCGAGTAAGTGGATACTTCTTCTCTATCATCATGTAAATGGCAATTCCATTGTTCATCAACAAAATATGAATTCCACATGAATCAAATAGTCTCCAGCTTATCAAATTGTATTCATGTTGATGCCTCCAGACTTACATATCTTTTTAATCTATATAAAGACTGGTTGGATGTTGTTATAAAGACATGTTTCGGGAGAACCAGTATGGAGACCAATTGTTAAGGAGACCATTTCTTAAGGAGAGAACCGGTGTCGATTCTTCTTATAGAGACTGGTTGCATAACTGGTTTTCATACGTTTCGAACATGGAGATACCCCCCCTTAGAGAGTGGTTCCAAAACCACTCTTTATGGGCTATTTTGACCAGTTTCTATGGCCTTTTTTGTAATAGTGTTAGTAGCTAATGATTCAATTTCCATAGCAAATTCTTCTCTTGGAACCAGATCCAAATAGGCTTTAAGTTCTTCCTTCTCTAGATCATCTTCTATCTTTTGCCTTTTTGTACTTTTTTCACTTTGCTTTTCTCCTGCTCTTTTCCTTGCAAGATATTTCTTTCTACTTCCTTTCTTTTCACTACCTTTTTCTTTTTCAGAATCCATGGGTGCAAAGGATTGAATTTGATCCCATACCTTTTCAAATATAGGTCTAATGTCTTCATACTTCATTCCCTTGAAATAATTCATCTTGTATCCTCCCTGATTCTTCAAGTACATGACCATGTTCTTCCTTACTTCAGCTACAGAGTATGGTCTATTCAGCTGAGCATGGTATCTTAACACAGCAGGATCACTCCAGTCAATTTTCTGAGCTTGAGTAGGTTCAGCAGCAACTTCTTCCCTTTCATCCAACTGTTTTTGTAGTTCAAGAGCTGCTTCAAAGTTAATCCTTTCTTGTTCTTGTTCTGCCATAGCTTTTGCTTGTTCCTCCTCAAACACTTTCTTAGCTAACTCTTCATCCATACTCATCTGCACTTGAACCCTCTTTTTGACTTTCTTTGGAGGCTCAGATTCTTGCATAATTGCTTTCCCTTTATCTTTCCTCTTCTGTGCACTCCTTCTTATATATACCAAATTTGCAGCAGCAGTACTAACTTCTGGAATAACAGTACTATGCTCTGCACCAACAGTACTAACTTCTTTTTCTCCTTTTTCACCACTACCTTGATCTTCCACAAGCTCAGTAGGCTCTTCTTCTTCTAGCACTACCTCAGTATCATCACTAATCTTCTCCTGAATCTCTATATCTTCTTGAATCCATGATGTTCCTTCATCCTGTACCAATGAAATAGAGGGGTCTTGATCAATCTCTGTAATTTTCCTCCCCTGTTTGGAAGGATCCTCTAGACCTTCTTCATCATCAGAAACAACTATCCTGAATCTCCTTCTAGCTTGAGTTGACTTGACTGTCTGCTCTAACTTCTTCACCTTCTTGATTAATTTTGTAAGAGCAGTACCATAAGTTTGTTTGGTTTGTGCCAACTCTGCCTCCAAGCTTGTTACTTTGTTTGACAAATTGGTACATAGAACCGTCAATTCAGAAAGTGATAAACTACCCTCATCACGTCCAAGTGAGTGAACACTATGGAGAGGTGATTCATGGGGCATTAGAATAGCCTCCTCTGTATTAGGTGTGGGTTGAGTGTTTGGTGGTTGTGAGGTTGATGGGGTACTGACTGGTGTATGTTGAGGTGATAATGATGGTGAAGATGTTATTCTGGATGGAGAAGTTTCAGGTGCACTGATCATAGTAGGAAATAAAGAAAAATCTATTCCAGAATAACCCCTTGAAACCCTCTTCATATTACTAAAGACTTTTTGTGTAAGGATAGGAGTAGGATATGTTTGTGTGTGGGGTTGAAGGAGTCTCTTTTGCTTGTTTAAACAGATTTGGATAAATCTTGGGTACATCAAAAACTTGTGTGGGTTTTCCAGATTCTTAATCATAGCATCAAAAATTAGTTTTGAAAAATTGTAAGTCCTGTTTGTGGCCAAGCAAATTATAGCAGTTGCTATATTGCTACTAAACTGCTCCCAAGCAGTTTTCTTAGGGCTTAAGCAGTGGAGGATAGTATGAATTAGAAACTTCCACTGAGGAGAAAAATGACCCTTTTGAAAAGTAAGTTTATCAGAATCAGTCACATACCCCATTAGAGCAAGTTGCTCAAATATCTCTGAATTGGGTAGAGTAGTAACACCACCATTGTCCTCCAACTTTAGATGTCTTCTTAGAGAGGCTTCAGTAATAGTCTTTACTTGTCCATCAATTGTAGCAGTTAGTTCTACCTCTCCATTAGCACTTGTTCTAGCAGTAGCTGTTCTCCAAAATTGCTTAATAAAGGAAACATATATTGTTGGATTCTCTGTGAGGGCATACTGGATGTGACTAGCATTCAGAAAATCAATGATCTGATGAAACCCTTCACTTCCTTCAGACTTCTGTAAGTAGGCCACCATGTTATGCTTGTCGCAAAACTCCAAATTAGCCATGTGATTAAGAAAATATTGAATAAACTTCTGGGATGAGCTCGTTTATGTGAGTATGAAAGCTTGGCAAAGTTAATTGAGATTATATTGAGAGCACTTAGGGTTGTAATTTGACCGACTGAATGAAATTTGATCTTATCTTGAAGAAATCTTATTAATTTATAGAAAGATCATGAATTTCCAATTAGTCAAACCCTATAGGCTATGTTGTTGGCGGAAATATCTCAACGGCTATAATAAAATAAGGAAATTTTGTTATGCCTTGAACAGTACTAACGGTCACCCACCAGTACTAATATCTGCCTAGCAGTACTAACTCTAAGTCTAGCAGTACTAACTTTGCCCAGCAGTAGTAAGATATGTCTAGCAGTACTAACTTAAGACTGGCAGTATTAAGTTTATGCCAATCAGTATTAACTACAATCTCATTCCAATGTAGATATGCCTAGCAGTACTAACTTAAAAGGGTCAACACAAAGGTTGAGTGAAATTCATAGGTTTTCAGTTATAATAGTTGAGTACAAGTTTAATAGTGGGTTACGTTGTTATACACCTATAAGTGTAATAATTACAATGAGTATAATTATTATGGAAAACAATATTATTGTGGAAAACGGTATTCTTGCCCTAAGCTCATGAATCACATATTTAAACTTAATAGAACCGGGAGCCTCTATCCGAAGACATACTCGGAGCTACTACCCAAAAAGATACTGGGAGCTATTACCCAAAGAGATACTGGGATGTCTTATGGGAAAATGGAGGTAACTTAGGCAATAATATATCAGGATAACATATAGTTGGAAAAACACTTGTATTCATAGTTTATAGCATGAATCCCCCACGGGATTTAGAAAACATATAAAGATGGGACTATTCATAGTGATGGAACCATATCATATATCAAAATTACTTATGTTTAATTTGTATAAAACAAGCATGTATCCCCCTCGCTTTATAAAACATGTAAATAAGTAAAGGCGAGGCTATGAACTTCACCTTAACAGTACATGGAAATTTGATTGATGACAAAAGTATATCAAGTGAAAGTAACGGCTTTGTCACACAACCTGAAGTAATATGTCAAGTCCTAGTGGGATGGTTTATGTTTCAAAACTTTACAAAGTTTAACGTATATCTTTGATTTATTAAATTATGGAAATATTGTATCACTGTTCGGGCTATCATAATCCAGAGGCCATGTAGTATCGTTTGAGGAGCCAGGGCACTTTAAATCGTAAACCCAGCAAACTCGTCAAAACGAAAACTCAAATGAAACCCTTCATATGAAATTCCCTAGTAACGTGATACGATAAGATTTTAAGTTTCTTCAAAAGTTAGTCGATAAAAATTACGTTAAATATATGACGTAATTGATTTATAATGCGTCGATCGATGATTAATAACGACAATTGTGTTGGGTTTCAACAAAATTGAGTTTTATAATATTAATATATATTTTTATAATTTATATAAAAATATTATATTTTATATTTTTAAGGTTGCAAAAATGGCAATATATACCCTTGGTTTATAAACTTTTACAAGTTTAGTCCTTTATATATAAAGTATATAATTTAAACTTTTAACTTTGAAACTTGGCAAAAAAAGTCCTTATAGTTATAACTTTAGGATAATGAAATTTTCAGCACCTTTAGTTATAAATTTCAGAAAGTTACAATATATACCCCTTGCATGAAAATATTTGCAAAACAAGTCCAAAAAGCCATGCAAGCTTATTTTAAGGTTCCAAATGATATTTGCAGGTTATAGCTTATTAGAATAAGCAAAAATAAGATGTTCTAACGTAACAAAAGTTTAGAAAAAGGATTCGTTAGCTAGAAAATCAAAACGGGTTTAGGGTTTTAATCAAAAACACATGGGTTTGAGGATTCAAGGCTTCAAACAAGAGTTTATATATGATCTTAAGAGTATTATAAACATTCTAATACAGATTATAAGCTTATTTAACAAGAACTAAGCTTACTTGAGCTAGAAATGGGTCGAAATGGGGTTTTCGGGTTTGTACGCCTAGTAACGACTTCAAGGGCTCCTTTTTCTTGATTCTTGGCTTCTATTCTGAGCTTAGGGACTTCAATTGATCATTCTTAGTCTGAGTTAGAACTTCATTTGAGTGGTGATAAGTTTTTGAGGTGTGATTTGAATTAATGGGGTGTTTGGCTATTTACAGGGCTCAAAATCACCTTGGTGGCCAAGAAAACTTGGAGTAGTGGCCAAGGACTTGTAGGTAGATGACTAAGGGATGCTAGGTGATGAGTATTATGGGCTAGGAAGGTAGCAATGCAAGGTGGAGAGGTGTAAAGGGTCACGGCTAACCACAAGGATGACAAGGAGGTGTTTGTTTACAAGTAGCTTACAAGGAGGTGATGGAGGTGCTTGGTAGGCTTCTTGGTGACATGGTGGTGATTTCATAAGGTGATTGAGGTGCTAGGGTGCTAGCTTAAGTTTAAAATGGGTCAAAATGAAAGAAAAAAGGGTGACGGGTTGGTTTGATTTCGGGTTAGGATTTTAGGGTTTTAATTCGTGTTAGGGTTAGGGTTTAAGATAGTTTAGGGTTTAGGATTAGTGTTAGGATTAAGGTTTAGTGTTTAGGATTAAGGTTTAGGAGTCATGTATTAAGTGCTTGTACCTTGTGTTAAAGTGGTAGTAAAGTTTAAACATGATTTAGGAGGTAAAATGACCTAGTTTGACTTTCTTGCATTATCGACTTTTAGTTTGAGCATTTTTGAATCGTTCTTTCGTACGTTCAAGCTCACTTTGAAGATTTGATGTATCTACAACAGATGGATTTTGCACAATAAACACAATATCTTGACTGACAACTGCTCTTAAGAGATGCTTAATTTACAATTCCAATGCCTTGTGCTTAGCAAGAGATTCATCAGCTTCTTTTGCAAGAGATTTGAAGTCTCGAACAAATTTAGCTGCTTCTTTCAAAAAGTATATTTTGAAATTTTGCACTCTAGCGTCAACTTATTTTACAATTTTGTGAATCTCTTGGTGAACAGAAGATGACCAATTGTGTATACCTAAAGTCATTTTTTGTTTGACAACAAGTTGAAGAGTCACAATGGTGTTGTTTACCCCATTTAGAAATTTTTGTGCAACACTTGGTGTAGTATCATCCGAAAACACTTCATTTGGTATTGAACTTGATTTAAAAACATTGGCCGTTTTGGAAGTATTTGAAAAATACAACTCTTCACATGACTTGGCCGTTTGAGAAACAAAAACCCTTGAAAGATGATTAATCTTTGTATAATTTGCTAGTTTTATTTCTTTGTTGAAGAAAATGAGAAGCAACACCCTCCTAACATGCTAGGAGGGTTGTATATATAGTACAAGAGACTTGGACTCCTTATGGAGTCGTTTGGGCTTTTATTGGGCCGAACCTAATACCAATGGGCTTAAAGCCCGACACTTAGGCCCAATTAGCATAAATGAATTTCCTGTAAACTACGTTTTCCTATACAAGGCTCGGGAATATTAATGACCATCACTTTACATAAAATCACGGCTAACAATACGTAAGTATTTCTTAGCTTTCGTAACATAGTTTAAGGTTTCGTAAAACTAATAATAGCTTTTGTAACATAGAAATTAGTCAATTTGAAAAGATAACATTGATATTATCACTTTAAATTGCTTAAAATCAGATTGATAGGTTTCTTATTAGTTTCGTAGCTAAGTTTTTACGAAAGTAAGAGGTTTTTTGAATTTTACGAAAGTAAGGGTAATTGGAATTTACAAAAGTAGGTTTCGTAAATTGGAGCTTTTGGTAACCGTTTGGTTTCATAGACTGTGGAAGCTTTCGTATATCTGTGGTTTCATAACTGGAGGTTTCGTATCAAAAGATTGGTTTTGGTTTCGTACTTCAAGCTTTCGTAACACATGTTTCATATACAGAGGTTTCGTATCTCATTGGAAGAGGTTTCGTAACACATTTAGGGTTTCGTAATACTGTTTCATAGGTTTCGTAACACAGTCGTTGGGTTTTGTAATACCGTTTCAGAGGTTTCGTAACACAGTCTTTTGGTTTCGTAACACTGTTTCAGAGGTTTCGTAACACAGTCATTGGGTTTCGTAACACTGTTTTATAGGTTTCGTATCTCATAATTTGGGTTTCGTAACACAGTTTAAGAGGTTTCATATCTTCTAATTTTGGGAATTGAGCTTTCGTATCTAAGCCTACTATTACTTAGACTTTATAACGAATCAAGGTTTAGTTTCTTCAAGGTTACTTCATTCGAAAGTATCGTAATACAAGACAAAGTTGTAATTGCTCGTTGATTTCAGGATTACAAGACTTTATCTCTAAAATGATCCAAGTTTGCATTGTAATCATTTGATACAACATGTCTACTTCAAACCAACAAACTCTAGCTGACTCAGGTGCTAATGAAAGACCTCAAATGCTTGAGAAAGGGAATTATATTCCATGGGAAAGTAGGTTCAGAATATTTTTGTATAATAAGCTTGAAGAGGGGGATCACATGTGGCGTTTAATAGAGAAAGGACCTTATAAGAGGCCAATGATTGCTAATCCAGACAATACTACTGAGCAGATACTTGAACCATTATCAAAAAAGACTGACGATAATAAGAAGCAATACATTGATGATGTGAAAGTTATAAATTATCTTCTTCAAGCAATACATAATGATATCTATAATTCAGTGGATGCATGTAAAAATGCTAAGGATACGTGGGAATGAATTAAATGGTTGATGTTTGGTTCTGATGTTACTAGTCATGTGAGACACTCACGACTCATGGATGAGTTTGACAAATTTGCAGTAAAGGAAGGAGAATCGCTAGAATCTGTGTATGAAAGATTGACAACACTTGTGAATATTATGGATCATAACAATGTTCATCCTATTCAAGTGTCAATCAACACCAAGTTTCTTAATTGCCTGCAACCCGAGTGGAGCAAATATGTTACCATGGTTCGTCATAATTAAACAGGAGGTACAATTTCATATGATCAGTTGTATGATTCCTTAATACAGTTTGAACCACATGTTCTTGCATCAAAAGCTAAGAAAGCTGCCAAGAATCATGATCCTTGAGCCCTGCTTGCTCATTCAAATGCTTCTTCATCACAATCTCATGCAAATTCTTCTTATTCACCACAACCATACTATGTCCCACATCCTTTATCCATTGCTGATTATGAAGATGAGTATCAAGGGGAGTCACAAGGGGATTCTCAAGAAGATAAGCTTACAACTGGTATGATGTTTATAGCTCGAGCTATCACTCAGAAGTTCTCCACACCTACCAATAATTATCTTCGTACTTTATCAAACACAAGAAATCAAGCTGTGATTCAGGATGGTAGAATTGACATACAAACCAAGAATGCAGGTTATGGTGGCAATGGTAACAGGAATTCATGGAGACAAAACATGAATTAAGCATTTAATGCAGGAAATGGAAATGATGACAGCAATTAGATTGTTCAGCGTGTTCTACGAACTGAGTCAACTCCGAGAAAGGCAATTGTTCAGTGTTACAACTGCAATGAAAAAGGCCACTATGCTTGTGATTGTCAAAAACCAAGAGTTCATGATGCAAAGTATTTTAGAGAACAAATGTTGCTTGCTATGAAAGATGAAGCCGGAAGCAACCTTAAGGACAAAAAAAATTATTTCATGCTCGATAATTCTTATAGAGATGACACATTGGAATAGCTAACTGTTGCAGTAATCATGATGGCTTGAATTTAACCAACTGATGACAATGCTAACTCTAAGCCATCCTATGAAGCAAAGGTTATCAGTGAGGTAAATGCTTCAAACAAGGTTCATGAACAAGTTAATCATGTGAAACCAAGGTTGTCAAGATCGGGATCTTACTTAGGATCGTTTTCGGCTTTGCAAGATCATAATCGTAGGATCGGATCGGGATCGTAAGATCTTATGAAAACATATATATTTTTGTATAAGGTTATTTTTTTATATTTCTATATGTTTTTATATAATATTTTATATGATGAGCATTTACATATATCCCAAAAACACTTTAAATTTACATTTTTTATACAAACATTCTTTAATAGGATTTTACATCATGCATTGATAACTTGTGTTTTAGAGAAATATTTAATTTTTTAAATTTTATTGGGTATATATGAAATTCCCTCTTATATGATAAACAAATCTAAATGGATGATAAAAGAAAAAAGTTATATGTTCAAGTACCATGGTAATAGAACATTAGATATATTGTAATAAATACTTGCACAAAGTTCATTCATGTTTCAATCGATAAATGAATGATATGGATAAAAAAAGATACTACATACGTGCACCTACTTCATGTTTCAATCGTTAAACGATTACGGATAGAAAAAAAATATGAAACCGTCTTGATAAAAATTTATAAACCTTAGACTAAATTACCAAAAGTCCAAAATAAGGCCATTCTACGATCCTACGTGATCCGATCCGATCCTACGATCATACGATCCTGATACGATCCTACTTGAATTACGATCTTGTTACGACCCTGATCGTTTTTTGTGTGTGGAATCATAGGATCGTACGATCCTACGATCAAGATCGCGATTTTGACAACCTTGTGTGACACGTAAAACTATTATTCATACATCTGATGATGATCAAATTGATTCTAATATCATATTTGATGATCCTTATGTGGAAAATAATGGTGACACATCTGAACATGATTCAAATGCTCATGATGAGTATCATAATATTCAAATGCTGGCATATAATGTTCAAAGAGAAGCTGAAAATAAAAAACGATTAAACAATGAGCTTAAAAGGCAAAAAGAGTTGCTACAAAAGGAGCTTGAGACGTTTAAGGATTAGGTCAAAACACTTGAATAAAAAACAATTCAATGTTCAAAATATAAAGAAATGCGTGAAGAGTTGGAATGTAAAATACATGATGATAAGGACACCACTGAGAGAATTTTGAAAGAAAAAGATAAAATTAAAAGTGATTTTTTCAAAGTTGAAAATGAAAAGCTAATAAGTCAACATGAAACTCAATTAGATAAAAAGGCTTTCAAAGAACGAGAAAATCGATATATTGACGATATTGTTGATCTTGAAGAGAAATTGAGTTCTCGTGATCGAATTGTTTATAAAATGGGCCAATCAATTCAAACAACTCACATGCTTGGAAAAGATCCCAATAAAGTTTATGATCCTTTTCTTAAAGCTGGGTTGGGTTATAAAAATCCTGAACGTCTCAAGAAGGCCATTGCCCACAACAAAAAATGTATCATGGTGAAATGCTTCATAGTACTAACTTAAAAATTGATTCACCTGATTCTGAGGAACTTTAGAGGATGCGAAAGAAAGTCGATTGAAAATGAGAAACAAAATGGTTCAACTTGACTATGGAAAATTAAATGCTCTTTATGAAACATTTGTTCCTTAACAAGAACATTCTGTTGAACAAACATATTTTTCAATTCCTTCTACTTCTAATAAAAATGCCAAAAGAGAGTAAATTGTTAAAAATGTTTGACAAAATGAGTGTAGCAATTCACGATTTACAAAAACGAATTAATGTGACTCTTTTAGAAGAAAAAGAAAGGAGATGGATGTCTGACAGTCAAAATTCGGTAAGAGAATTTTATAAAACTGATTTAATTCCGATTTATGATTCTTTGTCAATAAATTTGAAATAACTTCAACAAGAACTCATTGAAGAAGTACAGAAAATGTTAAATATTTTTGAATCAATAGAACAGAAAGTTAAAGAAAATCTCCAAAAGAAAATATTTTTCAACAAGAGATCAACCGACTTTTGGAGGTATCCTTGACAAGTGAAATTCGAGATTGTGTGTTGATTTCTGTTGAAAAACAGAAAAATGAGAAGTTAAAAATGAACTTACGAAAAATTCAAGTGACTCCAAAGATATCCAAGCCAATTTAATCAAAAGAATCAAAATTCTTAAAAATAATTTTAAGCGATCACAAGCTCAAAGTATTGATTTTGAACACAAACTACAACATCAAAAAGATAAAATGGCTTGTGACATCTCTTGAAAGTCAAGAGTGTCAAAATTAAATGATGAGAATGTGTTGCTAAAAATGTTAGGAAATATTGTAAAGTACTGCTGGCAGATAACGAAGTACTGTTAGTGATATTAAAGTACTGCTTATTATGTTAAAGTACTGTTAGTTATAGAAAGGTACTGTTAGCAATATCAAAGTACTGCTTATAACAGTTTTAGAATTTTAGAAGGATTGTACTAGGAGAAGATAAGCATGGCAGGTTGTAAGCCCAATAGGGTTAATCCTTGATGTCTATAAAAGGACCCCTTGGAAGGCATAGTTAGGTACGAGTACGAGTCTTAGAAGAAGTGTTAGCGATTAGTATTATTAGTGTTTAGGAATCTGCAAAGTTAGGCAGGTTCAAGGTGTGATAATAAAAGTAATCTTTTGATTATTGCTGTGTGTTCTTCTTAATATTATCAATTAGATTCCGCATAGTTGATAGTATTCAGTGTCAGCGTTTCATAGTTATTATCTTGGATTTATTCAAGGTAGTAATATCCTTTACAAGCTAAAGGTTCAACATATTAGAGTACATCGATCCTACAAGTGGTATCAGAGCTTGTGAGGAAACTCTGATTAAGAAGAACTTTGAACATCCGATATCTTTGCAAAACACTAAAGATGTCTGAAGCTGAAAACCACCCTCCTGCCTCATCTGTCACTGCACTACGAATTCCAATCATCAAGAAGGGTGAGTATGACCTATGGTGCATGAAGATGAGACAGTATATTGCAATTACTGATCATATTCTATGGGATATAATCACCAATGGTGACCAGGCTACAACAGAACCAGCTTCTTCCTCAGGTCAACCTTCTGCACCGAAAACTTCAATTGTTGTCAATGCAAGGAGAAACAATGAGAAAGCTCTCAACATATTGCTCTCTGCAATACCAGATAGACATCTCTTGAGCTTCCATGATGCTCAAGATGCCAAGAGTTTGTGGGCTGCTATAAAAGCAAGATTTAGAGGTAATAAGGAATCTAAGAAGACGCAGAAAAATCTCTTGAGACAACAGTTTGAGACCTTTGTTGTTAGAGCCAGAGAAGAGCTAGACTCAGCATACGACAGATTCTAGAACATTATTAGTATGCTAGAGTTGTATGATGCTAAGGTATCCTGTGAAGATGCTAATCTAAAATTTCTCAGAAGTCTACCATCTGTGTGGCATGTGGTTGCTACAATGATTAGAGGAAAACCTGGATTAGATGAATTGGACTTTGATGATCTTTATAACAATCTGAAGGTGTATGAGCATGATTTGAAGGGTGCTTCAAGTTCAAATTCACAAAGTATTGCTTTTATGTCTGCTGAAATCAAAGGCAGTACTTCTAGACAAAGTATTGTTGATGATAAATCTGAAATCATCACCAAAGGGTATGCTCAGGCTTCATCAAGCAAGTTGAAAGAAACAACACAGACAAACAGCAAACATAATGTTTGGTCTTGATGCAGTCAAATACATAAGACAACCAATCATTGATCTGTAAAGATGTACATCAACATCTTCACCTTCTTCATCTTTCCCAAGAGCTTTATGAGCTTCAATTGGTGAGCTGACTTAATTGTTCTGAAGTTAAATTTGTTAAGCATTAGACGCCATAGTCATTTCTTGTAATATATTTAATATTTGATATTCTGTTTAACCATCTAAATTCCATTCATATATTGACAAACCATCATATAGAGCTTGTTGTCTAACAGGACGTTCTTCGTATAACATATCTGGTAAAGTTGGTCTATTATAATAATTTCTTGCTTCTGGTCTTGGGGTATAAGTATTTTTTGATGTAAATCTTATTTTATTTATTTCTTTTTCTTTAAATTGATTTTCAATATCTGAGATATAATCTTCTGAACTAATATCTGAATTACTTTCTTCATTAATATTTGATATTTGTAATTTAGATAATTTAGTTTCAATTTCTTGTAATATATGGTGATCTTGTCTTCCTAGATTAATAGGCATTTTAATATTATATGGTATAAATATAGGGTTTTCTTCTATTTTTACTTGATTATTTTGTGAAGTACTTACTTCTGAGTTACAGTTTTCTATTCGATTACTTGCTTCTGAGTTATAATTTTCTATTCGATTTAATTGATGTCCTATTGTGTTTAATATTTCATTAGTATAATTATTTCTATATATTATTGTAGATAAACATTTTTTTTGTTCTTCATTATCTTTAGATAGGTTTATTCCAATAAATTCTTTATTTATTAATATATTAGTTTCAGGGGGATGTATACTTGTTACTCCCTCCGTCTCACATTAAGTGTCCACTTGACTTTTTCAAAGTCTTTTTTCTTCAACTTTGACCTTAATGATTTCT
>BQNB010148243.1:0-16325 GCA_026074375.1 Tanacetum coccineum | reverse complement strand
GAGAGTTAGGTATCTCGACGGACACGAGCTATTGAACCAACTTACGAATCACAGCGACAATACCAACCGGTATCCACGATATCCTCAAACAATAGACAGAAACGAAATCTTACTATCCACTCAAATATCCAAAATACATCCCATCCTAACACATCTTACACTACCACATAAAACCCAACATCGATCAATGTAATCAAGGTCACAAGTCCACGTGTGTGATGCCTTTATAATTATGTTGGCCACCATAATTATAATTGCATCTTTTGCACACGTATACTTACTCCCAAGACTACAAATTACTTTTTAATTAACCCTTTTTATATAAATAAATATATACTACTTATAAATATATAATGAGGATAATTATCAAGAAAATCAATGAAACCGGAAGTAGTATAGAATATTCCCGGGTCGTTTATCCCCAACGAGGAGCGAATTGGAAAGTCGGAAGTTGGTTTGAATAACAATGCTTGAGTGGAAAAGATTTGGATTGGATTTCTAAATCTACGGGAAAAATAAAGCAATCTACACTAAAAACGAGAAAATTACACAAATTATACTAAAAAAATGAAAACGGGAAGCTAAAACGACGCACTAAAAACCCTAAATTTTCAAAATTAAGCTTAAATTGATTTTTTTTACTTTTAATGTACTCAAATTGACTAAAAAGGAAGTTTAAAGAAGACTAGAACGAAAACGGAGCTAAATTGAGTTTAAAAACGAGAAAACGAGAATCGGGCTCGAAACCCGTTCTTTAAAAAGTAAAATTTTGCAAAAATGACCCTACGAAAGATTTTCTATTTTTCCTAAGTGCAATATGACAAAATAAAATTTTCTAAAAAAGAAAAATATTTTTTTGATTTTTATTTAATTTATTATAATTAAAAAACAGATTTAAAGAAAATAAATGTTTAAAAATAGTAAACGTTTATGAAAAATTCTCAAAAAATACAGGAAAATAGCTTAAAGGATGCTGGATCTAAGAAAAATAAAAAGGGAAAAGTTGGCTTATTAAATAAGCTGAAATAAGCTATTTAAGGGCTGGTGGCTTAATAGGCTTAAGTGGCTTAAGTATTTAATAAACCAAACTCATACCGGATGAGCTATTGTAGCACAGCGGTATGAGTTTGTGAGTGTGGGTGGCTTTGAAAAGGGGGAGGTCCAGGGTTCGAGCCTAGGCCTCTCTCTTTTTGTAAAACTATTTTTTTTTAAATTTCTTTTAAAACTTAAAAAGCACACAAAAACTAGCAACTTTAAAAAAAATACTTTTTTAGAGACTTAAAAATAAGTTGGGAAATAAGCAACAAAAAGATGGCAGTTACACACTTTTATACTAAGGCACAAATAAGCTAATACTGTTAAGCCTAAGGGAGCAAATTAAGCTAAGGCAAATGCAATCTAAGCTAGCATAACTAATCACTAACACCTAGTAAGCTGAGATAAATAATAAAAAGACAAGGAAAAACAAGCCAATAAGCCAGAAAAGTCAAATAAGTTTAGGGGGCAAACACTAGTGCAGGGCAGCCTAGGGGTGTTTTTGACAGCTTATTTGGTGGGCTTATACAATAAGCTGGACTACCAAATTGCATACACATGAACTCAGACCATCAATAAGCATGGAAAAGCAAAGAACAAGCAATTTATCAGACAAATAAGCCAAGAAAATGAGCAATTAAGAAGCTGTTTCAGCAACTTCCAACACTTAGCATATTTTGCAATTATTTTGACCAACAACAAAATTACAAGAGCAGACACAAAGAGACTAAGAACTACTGATTTTTAGGACCCAATAAATTAAAACACACCAAATTATACATCTCAAATTCAACACAAAAATAAGAATTGGACAACCATTATTAGAACAGATCACAATAAGCATATCTAGAATTGGAAATGAATCTTAAGAAAACAAAGGCAGAAACAAAAACTGTCTTAATGATTAATTAAAGCTAAGCAAACTTGACCCAAAGAGTTTTACACAATCTGACCCACTTTATACTATGACCACAGCAAATCCAAACACCCCTTTATCTAAATTTTATGAACTTTTAGACTAGAAAATAAAGTTTTTAATCAGCAAACCCAAACTACCAAATAATCATTAACTAATAGGCCTAATAAACAGGATTTAACAGTTAAATCAACAAGAACAAAAAGATTTAAGACTGCTAATTTCTTTACTTTTTTTTGACAGGTTTTAAGAAAACAAGTAAAATGAAATTTACAGCTATGACAACTAAATTTTAAGCTAGAGATATGATAAATGAACAATATTAAACTTAATTAAGCAACAAGGAACACACAAATAAGCTGCAATAAGCAAATAAGCTAAAAGAGGTGCAAAACTTAAAAAGTAAACTTACCTCAAGTCCTAAGCTTGAGACTGCATAAACCAAAAACCCTTACCTGTTCTAACCTAAGTGCTTCCATAAGCTCTAAACCCAATAAGCCATCCAAGATTGCTTATTCATCCAATAAGCTGCCATAAATACCCATTCTCTTCTTAATGAAACAGTACATTCATACAAAGCTTTTGTAAAAGCTTTTGTGACTAAAACAGCTTGTATAACCTTAAAAGAGCTTATGAAAAAGAGTTGTAAACAGGAAATTACTTGAGTGCATATAACTTAAAAGGACAGAATTAGTATTATCTAAAAAAAACTTGAATCTTGCATTAACTTTAAAAAGAGGATTACAAAGCTTGAATTTAAAATGACAATATTTAAAAGTCTTAAAATATAAACTTAAAACATGAAAAGTAAATTTAAGCCACAGCTACTCCTACCAAAAAACTACTCTCCAAATATCTCTGTCTTCTTCTTCTTTTATAGGCTGTGTCTTCAAGCCTTTGTGTGCTTGTTGTGTTTGTGTTGTGAGAGAAGCATAACTCAATCTTGGCCCTTGGTTTTGTGTGTCTTCCAAGCAAAATGATCAAAGCCCTTCGTTTATATCAGCCAATAGATGGGTTTAGGATTGCCAAGGTGTCAATTGGCATGTAGTGAGGTGGGGTGAGGTGAAAGTGATGGTTTTGTTGTGGTTATGTGAACAGTAGTCGAGGTTGCAGGTGGTTTGAGAGTGACAGGGTCAAAAGGCGGGAAAAGTGTTTTATAAAAGGTCAGGGGTGAATGTTTGAAGAATTGGCAGAAAAGGCCCTTCTATGGTGTATATATGTATTACATGTATGGTCCTTGTGATATAATAAAACTTTGGAGATTGGCAACATCAGCCCCTGAGAGTGTTATATGTATTTGCAAGGTTAGTCCCTTGTGGACTAACGAAAGTTAAGCTCAAAGGATAATAAGGGTTAACGGCAGTTAAGGCATATGGGCCTTTTTTTTGCAGATTGGGCCGGTTAAATTTATAAAGGGAAATGGGCTTTTTGGTTTGTCTTGGTCTTAACATAATGACTTAATGGGCTGCCCCGACCCATTAGATAGGTACGGGTGGCCCATTAAGTATTTTCTTCGATATTGCTTCGGCTTCGATCGTTGACTTTGACTTTGACTTGGGTTGACTTGGACGTTTGTTGACTTTGGCTTCGATTTGACTTTGTCTTTTTCACGCTTTTCCATTCCGTGCTCGGTTTTGTCCGTTTTTGCTTGATTTTTTGTCCTTTTGTCGGATATCTGTTTCCTGCACAATATAAATGAAAACATACAAATACAAAGTATTTTTGGTACGTTTTTGGTCATTTCAGTCCGGTTTTAATGGAAAAGGGTATGTGTAATTAAACGCATACCAAAATCCCCCATACTAAGACATTGCCGTGTCCTCACGCAATGCTATGAAGTAAGCACTTAGAAAACTAAGAATCTTGATCCCCCTCGACTAATAACCTCAAAAAGTAGCTAAGTGTTCGTCAAGGGGAATTTAAAGACTCATAAGTTTTGAAAAGCCCCGTTTTTACCATTTTTAAATATATACTTATTCCTACCATATTTTTGTTCTTTTCATTTTTCTCATTTTTTTGTACTTTTCATATATTAAGCAACTAACTAGAACGTTTGACTTTCGTTATTTTATAACTTTTAGGGATCATAGAACAAGATGCATTTCGATCCGAGAATGCCCCAAAAAGGATAAATTCATCGTCCCCGACTTTTCACTTATTCCAAACCAAGCTTAAAACGAAATCACCGCTAATTATGAGTTAAGATGCTAACACTACTCATATTTGCAACTTGTGAACTTTTCACTCCCGACAATTATTATATCTTATGTGTATGTGTTATTCTAAATTTCAACCATGGATCAACGTTTTGAAAAATTCTATGTTTCACGTTCCACCCGAGAATAATGAGTTCGAAGGCGAGATCATCCCATGTAGCGACTTTCATCTCGGCACATCCCAACCTTGCGGTTAAGTGACCAGGCTTTTGACACCCCATAGAGACTAGTATCGGGACTCACGGACCTTAGGTTTCAAAAACTCTTAGGTTTCCCGTATACACATAGTTTATAAAATAAAATAGTCAAAGTTCAAAAGAATATTTGAATTTAACAAAAAAAGATCTTACATTTATTAAGTCTTACTTAAATATTAACTATTGATGCAATTGTACCCTTCGACCTTTTAGAAGTCTGTAACATCGGTATAAATTCAAGTATAAATTTTAACTAAGGCTAAAGTTTTTGCTATATACTACATAAAAATTATTGATTTAAGTTTAATCTCTAAAAGTAGCACGTTTATTAATCAGGTTAAGAGCTTATGGGAGAAAAAGCGACAAATTACACACATGAGCTCTTAAGATTTCCAAATAATCCTTGTTTAGCATCCCACTCATAATTAACACTATCATTTTTCGTTCTTCGCGAATATTCGCGATCGCTTAGTCTAAATGTTAAGGAACAAGCTAGAGCTCAACACGCTCGATCGAGTCAAAATTTATTCTTATTCTACCCAGCAGAAAAGTCAAAATTGTGACAAAACACTTATTTTATTTTATAAATTTTAAATTTTTTCATTTTTTTGAAATTTTGGTGGTAAAAACGGGATTACGTGAAAACAACGACTGCAGGCACAATTAAATCAAAGATCCCCCCATACTAGAATGAAACATTGTCCTCAATGTTTTACGAAGGGTCTCTATGCAAATCCTAAGCCGTTTATTAAGTATGCTTAAAGATAAACGTTAGTCGATAAGATTAGGATATCGGATTCCCAAAATGAAGCTGAGGATTTGAAGCTCTTGTGATCGAAGGACAAAAACCGCGAGCACGAGAGGCTTCAAAAATCCGGGACATCCTGGACATACAACACAAAATACAAAACACAGAAAAGGAAAGAGGCGAGCCTCCTCACAACACACAACACTTATTCATTACTACATAACATAACTACGGATAAACTAGGATAAGCATGGGGTGCCTCCCACGAAGCGCTTGTTTTAGGTCACTTAGCTTGACCTAATCCCTGAATTCAATTGTCCTTAGGGAAGGTTTGGAGATCCGGGATATCCATAGCAGGGATATCCCCTCCAAAGTAGTGCTTAAGACGATGACCATTTACTTTGAAGTTTGGCCCGGAGTTTTGGGATAACTCAACGGTGCCATACGGAAAGACTTGAACAATGGTAAATGGTCCTGACCAGCGGGATTTCAACTTGCCGGAGAAAATTTTCAATCTTGAGTTAAAGAGGAGGACTTGATCACCGACGTTGAAAACGCGGTTTTTGATCTTTGCATCATGGATCCTCTTAGTTTTCTCTTTGTAAATCAAAGAATTTTCATAGGCTTGATCACGCAGTTCACTTAATTCATTAAGTTGAACTTTGCGTTGATCTCCCGCGGTCTTGAGATCAAAGTTTGCATGTTTAAGGGCCCAGTAGGCTTTGTGCTCCAACTCAATCTGCAGATGACATGCCTTTCCATATACAAGCTTGTACGGAGTGCACCCGATGGGTATTGTGTATGTTGTATGGAAGGCCTAGAGAGCGTCATCCAGTTTGTCCGACCAAGAGGCACGATTATCGCCCACTGTCCTTTCAAGAATTCTTTTTAAGCCACGATTCGATACCTCTACCAGCCCACTTGTTTATGGGTGATACGCGGTGGAGAGAAGATGAGTGACTCCGTATTTAAGCATGACCTTTGCAAACTGGTCATTGCAAAAATGTGTTCCACGATCACTGATGATGGCACGAGGGGCACTGAATCTGGCAAAGAGAGATTTAAGAAATTTGCAAACTACTCGGCTATCGTTTGTGGGGAGCGCTTTCGCTTCCACCCATTTTGACAGGTAATCGAGATCCACAAGTATGTATTTGTTCCATTTTGATGATGGGAACGGTCCCATGAAGTCTGTGCCCCAAACGTCAAATATTTCACAAACTTGGATGGAATTTTGAGGCATCTCATCCATTTGTGAAATTTTTCCTTGTCGTTGGCACTAGTCACAATTTTTAACCAACTCGTGTGCATCTTTGTAAATTGTAGGCCAAAAGAATCCGGCATCAAAGACCTTTTTGGCGGTGAGATTTGCACCATGATGTCCCCCCGTGGTCCATTGTGGCAAGCTTCGAGGATGTCGAGAGCTTCTTTGCCGTGCACACACCGCTGGATCACTTGATCTGCACAGATTTTGAACAAGAAGGGGTCATCCTAGAAGTAGTGTTTGACATCTTTGAAAAACTTGTTTTTCTGCTAGGATGACATTCCCTTAACAATGAAATTCCCCGCATGGTAGTTTGCGAAATCTGCAAACCATGGGGTACTATCAACATGAAGAGAAACCGATCCAAGAGTTTCGAGTGGAAATGTTTCCGTGATTTCCTTGTTCTCGAGTTTATCTTGATGGAGGGTTTCTATGTCTGGAAGATGATCGGCGGCCAGATTTCTGTCTTCCTTTTTTGTCTCGGATGATAACATCGAATTCTTGGAGCAAAAGGATCCACCACATCAGTCTTGGCTTAGCATCCTTTTTAACGAAGAGATACTTTATAGCAGAATGGTCAGTATACACTATGCTCTTGGACAAAACGAGATATGACCGAAATTTCTGAAAAGCGTACACTACGGCAAGCAATTCTTTTTCAGTCGTAGTGTAGTGTGCTTGAGCTTCGGTCATGGTTTTGCTGGCATAGTGAATTGGTTGGAAATGCTTGTTTTTTCGTTTCCCTAGGACTGCCCTAATTGTAAAGTCTCTTGCATCGCACATGAGTTCGAAGGGCAAGTCCCAGTCGGGAGCAATCAAAATTAGAGCCTCAGTCAATTTTCTTTTAAGTGTATTAAAGGATTCGATACGTCGGTAAGTCATTGGGCGGGCTATTTTTGAAAAGTCTTGTATGAAACGTCGGTAAAAACCGGCATGCCCAAGAAAACTACGGACACCTTTCACCGTATTTAAGCATGTCATGGAAGATTGCCATCATACATCGTTGAAAGGTGCCAGGTGCATTGCATAGCCTAAAAGGCATGCGGCGATAGGCAAACGTTCCGTATGGGTAAGTGAATGTTGTCTTTTCTTGGTCCTTCGGGTCTATGGAAATTTAAAAATAACCCGAGAAGCCATCGAGGAAACAATAGTATTGATTTCACACGAGTCTTTCGAGCATTTAATCCATGAAGGGCAATGGAAATTGGTCCTTTCGGGTAGCTTGGTATGCGTTTAATTACACATACTTTTCACCATTAAAATCGGACTTAAACGACCAAAAACGCACATAAAATGCCATAAATATGCCTGTTTTTTTGTTTGTACTGTGCAGGTACCGGATATTCACTAAAGGACAAAAACAACGCCAAACCAGACAAAACTGAGCACGGATTTGGAAAGAGCTCGAAAAACTGAGGCCAAGGGTTCAGAAAGGTTGAAAAAGGGGCTAAAGCAAAAATTTCCGGATCGACTCGACAACGTTTGAGAATTTGATGAAGTCAAGACAAAGTCAAAGTCAACACCGGGATATGGCATTGAAAAGAGTATCGAAAACCGAACCCGAAAACCTAAAATGCTAAAAGTGGGCCCACCCGTACCCACCTAGTGGGCCCGGATCAGCCCACTTTATATTAATAAAACCTTAAAGCCCAAATTCCTTTTTATACACCCGGCCCATAACTAAGCCCATAACCCTTTTTAACTTAACAGCCCAAAACAATGGCTGTTAAGTCTATTAACCACCACTTTGGACTAAACTTGCAAACCCTTATATAACACTCGGGGGCTGAAAGTGCCAAACCCCCAAACTCTTTTAACCCCACAAGGACGAAGATTGCAACAAGATACTTATAAATAAGGGACTAAACCTGCCAACAACTCAAACCTTTACCTGTTAAACTTATATACACTGTTTGTCTTCTCAATTTCCCACCAAAACACAAACCCAACTATTCATGTGTCGTTCTTGTCCTCACTTGCAACTAAACAACAAAACCTTCACTATCCCACTCACCCCACACCCACATGGCCTCAATGTACAGCTTGGCAATCCCTTTGAAGCTAATTGGACACGAAAAAAAGAAGGGCTAGGATCGTTTGACTTTGGGACCAAGCTTAACCAAGGGCCAAGATTGCTTATGACTTTCCTCTCACATCACAAACACAACAAACACAAGAAGTGTGAAGACATTCTGCCTATATAAAGAAAGAAGACAGATGAACAGTTAGCCAGGAGGAGTAGAGTATTGTAATTTTAATGTTTTTCTTTTTAATTTTTTTTTACTTTTAATTCTGTCAATTTAAACTTTAAGCTTTGTAATCAACTCTTGTTTTAATGAAATTTAAGTCTTATGCAAAAATTTGTCTTTTATATTTCCTTAAACTGTTCTTGAGTTCTTGCTTAACTGGTTCCTCAATTCTTGTTGAAAAATGTTTAGTTGTGTTAATTTAACTTGATTATAACCTGGTGTTCAAAAGAATTTGGTTCAATACAGTTTTTATAACTTCAAAAATTTCAAAACCCTCTTAAAGGGGTGTTTGGGTCAAGCCTGAAAATGGGTAAAAATGGTTGTCAAATTATTAATGGTCATTGATCCAACTTTACATAGTTCCTTTAAGTAGATTTATATCAGTTTTTATGAGTTCTTAAGTTAAAACTTAATTTTGAGTTATTTCCTATAAGTTGTATAAACCTGTTGGTTTGAAAATCCTTTTTACTCCTTTCATTTGATCTTGGCTCAAAAAAACTGGTTTTTAGGCTTTTGTTTGTGCTCCTTTATGTCCAAATGCAGTAGTGATTGAGTAACCTAAGTGTCTTTAGTTACTTATGTTCTTGTGCAATTTTAGTCAAGGTAACATTTTCTTTTCTTTTTCAGTTTCAAAAGCACATTTTCATCTTCAAAATTAAGTTTGTTTAAATCATTTTTAGCTTCTGAATTTTTGAAAATAAGCTCTCTTAGAGCCACTCTAAATCTGTTTTAACTCTATTTTCCTTTTTGAGCTTATATGGTGGCTTATTTATAAGTTTCCTTTTAGCCCTTTAAAACTGTCACAGGCTCCCCTGGTGCTAGCACCCATCTTTTCAGCCCTCTTTTCTTGGCTTATTTGATCTACAACCTTAGTTTTTTTGGCCTTTCTAGAAAGCCAATAAGCCCATGTATAAGTCCTATAAGCCTTAAGCCCCTAGTGTCCCTTTAGAGTGCTTATTTTTAAGCATAAAAGAGCCCTTAGGACTGTTTTGAACACAGGTTTGGCTTATAGCTTATTTAGGTGTTCTAGCTTATTTATCTGTTTTTAGTAGTTTATTTTTATACCCGTTTGCTTAATAGGTGTAGGCCCTTAGGATCCTTTGCTTGTTTTCCAGTTTCCTAGCTTATTTTGCTCCTAAAAAGCCTTAACAGTTTGCCCTTAAGCACTTAGTGTAAAAAAGTGCAAACTGTCACTTTTCTTTGCTTATTTTTCCTGCTTATTTTTGTGCTTATTTTTACTTACAATTGCTTATTAGATTAGGGTTTTCATATTTTTGTTTCTTTTCAACTCCCCATAGCTTAAAATGTCCATATAGCTTAAGTTATTTTTGCCTTAGCTCATTTAAGCAAACTGCCAAACAAAAAGCCCTTTTTCAGCTTATTTTTAGCTTTTCTTAAAAAGTTGTAGTTACAAAAAATGATAAGCCCCATGTGCTTAACAAGTTTGTTTAAAAAGTTTTTCTAAAAAAAAGAAGGGAGATAAGGGGAAACCCGGGTGAGCAAGACTCGAACCCGGGTCTCAACCCTCAATACACCCTTCTTTATAAACCCTCTTACCGCTGTGCCCTTGGGTCTTTTCTGTAAGACCCTTGGGCACTTGAATACTTAAGGGTAAGCTTTTTCGGCTTATTTTTAGCTTTTCCCAATTAGTTGTAGTTATAGAAAATAATAAGCTTCATGTGTTCTACAAGTTTGTTTAAAAAGTTTTTGTAAAAAAAAGAGCATTGCTTATTGTGTGTTAACAGCCAAGAAAAAGCCACTTGAGCCTTAAGCTCAATTTAAGCAAACTGCCAAGAAAAACACCCCTTTTATAACCAAACGTCTTACCGCTGTGCCCTTGGGACTTCTACGTTAGAGTCCCAAGTGGTTTAGTATTTAACCCCAATTTAGCCCGTTTGGCTATAAGCTCGTTCGAGCTTATTTATAAGCCGAATTTTGGGTTTCTTATTTTTCGTAGGATAGTTGTAGTGCAAAGTATTTTAGGTAAATTTTTCAGAATTTTTAAAAATAGTTTAGTATTTTTTATAATTTAATTTCGTTAAAAGTTTTAAAAATTCATAAAAAATACAAAAATTATCAAAAAAATATTTTTCTTTTTTAGAAAATTTTCTTTAGTCATATATTTCGTAGGAAAAATAGAAAAACTTTCGTAGGGTTAATTTTTCAAACTTTTGATTTTTAAAGAACGGGTCTCGGGTACGGATTTTGACTTGACTCGTTTTTGGGTCAAACGACCTCCGTTTTCAGTCTAGTCTTTTTCATTCTTCGTTATTAGTCCCCTAGAGTAGTTTAGAAGTAAAAATTTCTTTGTAGGGTTAATTTTGAAGATTTTAGGTTTTTGACCCCTTGTTCGGGATTCATGCTCTCGTTTTTCAGCTTAATTTCATAATTTTTAGGTTTTTCTTAATCGTTTTTGTTTGTTATTGTTTAACTTAGCTTTCCACACTCTCAAATCATTTCTCTCATTCAAACTCCAATCTTCCGACTGTATCGATTCTCCTGTCCAGCCTCGTTGGGGATAAACGACCCGGGGATATTCTATACTACTTCCCGGCTTTATTGATTATTGTTGTTTTTGGATTATATATTTTATTATATATATTATATATATAGTTTAAAGAACTTTCAATCATGCACCAATGGCATGACACTATATGTGGCGGTGTGATTAGTCCACGTCGTTCTCTTTTAAATGATGGCCTTTGATTATTATTAGCTTACATATGTATGTCTACTCGTCATTGTACTTGTGTATATAAATATGACTTTGTTTTTCAGGGAGCGTATGTATGCATCCTAGGTACTTTGTTCTGTTTAATTCGGGTGAATGATTGTGTGTGTGCTATACACCCCATATCACATTTGGTACATCAGGAATTGCAAATCTTGTGTACAACTTATTATGTGGCTATATGATTATATCTGTTTAGGGTCTATTCATGTATCATGTTTAGACATTTATCTGAGCTCGTGGGCATTCCTTTGTTTGGATTTATGTTTAAGACTTATTTCATTTGAAGATCTCTTTTCATTTAGACTTTGTTGGAATTTAATACTTTTGGAAGTCATTTTGGTACATGACTTAGTATTTTTATTTAATAAAGTCTTCCGCTTGCGTTTATATGTTCTGATATGACACCATAATGTGACTCTTGGTTTCTTTATCGGAGCGGGATGTTACAATTATGGTATCAGAGACAAGTTACGCCCTGTAGAACCTAGGTTTTGACTTGTGAGGATTGGGTAGACGTTAGGTTTCCTTTTGATATGATCGCTTCCTTTTGTATTTTGATCTTAACTCTAAATTGTCTTTGCTGTTTCATTTGTTCATTTCTAAGATGGTCGGCACATGTGGATCTACCCTTGAATTTTTAGGTCCTGCTTTTGAGGCGGCGGTACAGCGAGCAGTTGATGCATTACTACGTGGTCTCACTACTTGGCTCACCAATGAGATCCGTCAGAATGGCGCTAGGGGAAGTGGTGACCAACCTCTCACCATCCACACCTAGTTGGAAAGGTTTGGGAAACAGAAGCCTCGATTTTTTAGCTCCGCAACCACTCCAGTTGATGCTGAAAACTGGATTGCTCATATTGAGAAGACATTTAAGGTTTTGGGATGTGCTGATGAATTTAAGGCTAGGTTGGCAAGTTACAAGTTGGAAGGAGATGCTCTTAATTGGTGGAAGTCTTTTAAACAAGCCAAAGGAGGTGAGCCGTATGTAGCTACCTTGTCATGGAAGGATTTCCGTGACATCTTCTTTTTGCAGTACTTTCCCAGGTCCGAGCAACAAAAGTACGAGAGGGAGTACCACACGATTCGTCAGAGAGATGGAGAGACCAGTGGTGAGTTTATGAAGAGGTTTCTCAGGTTGGCAGGTTTCGTGGGTAAGAAGGCAGGTCCTCCGGAGGAACAGGCCAAGCATTTCAAGTAGGCACTTTGTGATTGGACTCTAGATGGGATAGTGAACACATAATTTATTAATGTGGCTCAAGTGGCCAATGCTGCTAGGAACATTGAGATTATCCGTGAGAGGTCAAGTCAGAATAACAAGAGAAACCGTGATGGGGACAATATTCGACCGACAACTCAGGGTAACAATCAGAGAGGGTATGATCAGAAGGGTTATGACGGTCGCATTTATGACAGGCAGTATGGCAACAATAATCAGAAGGCATGTCAGAACCGAGGTCAGCAGTACAACCGTTCTTCTAGGTCTTCAGGTCAGAAAGAATACCCGGACTATGCATCCTCTCCTCCATATGACACATGTGGAAAACTTCATCCGGGCAAGGCATGTCATAGGGCTACTGGAGCTTGTTTCACTTGTGGTTCGACTGGGCATATGGCCAGGGATTGCCCTAAGAATGGTAGAAACGGTGGTAGGGGAAATGGGAACGATAATCAACCTGCTGCTAAGGGGCGAGTATTTTCTTCGACCAAGGATCAGGAGGCTAACTCTTCAGGTACCATTTCGGGAACTCTCTTCTTGAATGGTCGTGCTGTTTTTGTCTTATTTGATACGGGAGCAACACATTCTGTGGTTCTGTTTCATTTACTAAACAAATTAGCATCTCCTTATCGATATCTACGCCTATGAATAGTCTGACCACGAATATCAGAACTGTCCGCTTTGTTTTGATGATAAGATTCGTTTTGCTAATTTGCTTCCCTTAGAAATGAGTGACTTCGATATTATTCTTGGTATGGATTGGTTGGCTGAACATCGCGCCCTTATCGTTTTTCATACCAATCGTGTCATCTTTGGTGATCTGAATAACCCTGAATTCATCTACCTATTTTAATTTCGAGGACGAAAATTTCTTTTTAGAGGGGAAGAGTTGTAAAACCCAAAAATTTGGTTTACATTTTTATTTTATCATTTTCAATATAACCTAAGTTTGAATAATAAGTCTTTAACATTAAAACCTTAGGTTATAATTACAAGTGTATTATAAATACATAACATAAGGTATTTGTTTAAAAAAAATAATAATTAAATATATATAAATATATATATATATATATATATATATATATATATATATGTATATATATATATATGTATATATGGCCACCCCCCTTTTATTTAGTATGATATCTTTTTTTTATTTACAAAACCTAATTTAAGTATTAAGTGTAAAAGAATTAAGGCAAATCTTTTGAAATCTTCTAAAAGAATAGGAAATTTTTGTCCCCCACTCATCTCTATAAATATGACCGGCTCTATCCCCTCTCCCTCACCATTCTCTCTCAAAAGTTTTACTCCAAAACTTGTGTTCATCCATAGAATTTGCAAGAAGAATAAGGTGGTGTAGTAATTGGTGATTCCGATAGTGTTTTTTAAGCCTTGGTGTTTTTGGTGTGATTCTTGGCTTTAATTATTTGGTGTTCTTATTCTTGTGATCCTCTCCATTCTTGATTCTCTAAGGTGTTCCATGTTCTTTTGAATTCATTCTTTGTGTCACCATGATTACACATAAAGTTTTGCTTAATATCATAAAATTGTAAAAGGAGAACATGCGTAATGATCTTGTAAAATTCTTTATGATTGAACCTGAAATAATCTTGTTAAAATCATGTTATGAAACCCTAGATAATCATTAATGATGTTTTAATGAAAACCTATAAGATTAGAAACCCTAGGATATGTTTTATGAAGAGGATTGGTAAGAATTAGGGTTTATATGCCTTTATGGTTCTGTCTAGAATTTTGGGTCATATTGATCGGGGTATAACTTGGTGATAAAAATGAGTTTTGACATGATTCTTGAGCCTAAAGTTAAATTCAAAGAGTCTAGTTTCTGGAAAATCCGAGTTCATGTCCATTAGAGGTTGGGAAGGTCGATTTTTAATTTTTATAAGATTAAGTGTCGAATCTAGAATTTTTGTCTGAAAAATTCAGTAGTAGTATTTGATTTTTAATTCTCAAATCGTAAGGAGTTAGCCTTTAAAATTCGAACTAATAAATGTTCATGATATTAGCTACATCCATGATGTTTTTCAGAATTTTCTGAGTTGTCTAAGTAGGGTTTTGCGCGTGAACTCTTTGAAAGTACCAGCAGGTCATTTTCTGGATAAGTTTTGGTAACGATGGTTAAAGGGGTATTTATACATGGAAATAAAATCAACCAAAATTCATAGAGATACTAGACACATGTGGGAACCTTTTTGATTTTTGGTAAATTTTTAGGAGGTCGTTTAATGTGTCTATAAAATTCGAAACCAACCCTTAAAAAGTTTACAAATTCTAAAAATTAAGAAAACCCTAATTAGGTTTCATTAAGTGCTATAAGTAGTAAGATTTAGCAATGAACATATAAAATAAGATATATAATGATATGTAATCATGGATTCTTGTAGATTCGGTGATAAGGGAATGATCTCTTGTCTTTGTGTTCTTTTTCGTTGGTGTTTGTTAAGGTAATGATATTCTATTCCTTTTAGTAAGGACACTCATGTCTAGATTTCTTATTTTGTTTTTAGCTACTTTTGATTCGTTGATATTATGTTGGATTTGTATTCGTAATCATGACTCATTGATATTCGTTGATATTCTGCATGATTGATATTCACCATTCACGATCCTTTGATTCTTTCTTTTGTCTGATATTAGATTCGTTAATCGTGATTGGAATTATATGGTAACTCGTTCGTTTGCTTAAATCTTTGCCTAGATATTTGAACACGTCATGGATAGGTTACCATGACCATGTCATTGATGCACCAATGGCATGACACTATCTGTGGCGGTGTGATTAGTCCATGGCGTTTCCTTTTGAATGATGGCATTTGATTATTATTAGCTTACATATGTATGTATACATATGTATGTATACTTGTCATTGTACAATGATTAGTCCACGGCGTTCCCACATTTATACCCAATACCCAAAATTTACAAAATAACATCACATATAAGTCCTTATGGCCGGATTTGTAGCAAAGGATACAAAGAAAATATCATAGAAACACATCTCCTTGTTTTCATGGGATAACCTCTACTTTTAGGAACATTTAGATATTTTATCAAGACTTTCACAAGTAAAGACCAAGACTTTCCCTAGAAATCCTCATCATGTCTTTCATGCATCTAGTCTTGATCTCAACCAAGTCCTTGAAGTATATAAGCTACCAACTAGAGATATTACACACATCTCTCATTTCCTAAAGTGTAAAACACAAAACACTCTCCCATTTCTCTTCACATAACCCACGGCTCAATTCACCCTCAATACACAATCCATGTCTTGATTTTCTAAGACCATACAAGTGTTTATACATCATACTTAAGGTATTCTAAGAAGTATTGAAGGTTGGGATAACCATTTGCAAGGTTTAAGGAAGATAATTCAAGATTAGGGTTTTGGAAGAGATTAGGGTTTTCAAGGGTTATTATCTTGGGTTTTCATCTAAACAAGGGTTTAGATCACTTTGTTCATCATCCTACCTCATTATTAAGGTTACCTAATGTAGGTTTCGATTAACCACTTCACTTCATAACCCGAACACGAAACAAAGAAACTAGAGAGAGAGAGAGTCGAAATGTAGAGAGAGAGAAGAAAGAGAGAAGAGAGAGAAAAGAAATTTAGATATATGAAAAAGATTTTTAGAAATGAAAAAACTAGATATTTTCATATGAGAATATCTATATATATATTTAGATATTTTAGAAAATATCTAAATATATATATACCCCTAC
>BQNB010148242.1:0-13705 GCA_026074375.1 Tanacetum coccineum | reverse complement strand
TTGTCTTTAAGAGTTGAGCCATGACTTTTTACTTTACCTCTTATGCTTCCCAATTTTTCGGCAAAGTCGCCTACGGTTTCGATATTCTTCATTTTCAAAGTCTCCAATTCGCTCTCTAAAGTTTGTAGTCTAGCTTTAAGTGTTTCCCACAAACCATAAGCTTTTAAGATTGTTTCCATCATAATTGCCTATGTGGTGTAGTTTGATTCATTCAGTTTCGGACATTGAAGTGCTATATTTTGCTCACGAGTTGGTGTAGATGTTTCTCCTTTCGTCATGCTTTGTTGCTTTCTTACTTACGTTGTTTCTTGCTTACTTTCTTACTTTCGTACTTCCTTACTTGTTTTGAAACACCGAGGTTTCTCTTACTGGTTGAAACACTGGAGTTTCTCTTATGGGGTGAAACACTACGGTTTCTCTTACGGGGTGAAACACTACGGTTTCTCTTACTTCTTACTATGTGAACCACAATGGTTCGGATCTTACTTCTTACTTTGTGAACCACAAGGGTTCGGTTTCTTACTTCTAGTTTTGTATTTTCTTAATCTAAAGAAATGACTTGTGTTCCCTTAAAATAGAAAATATACAAAACTTAATCTTACTTGCTTGCGTTCTTGCGGTTGATTCCCGGAATCGATCTTGCTCTTGATACCAAATGTTGGATCGAACTTTCTAATTTGTAATCAAAATATACCAGAAAATAAACTTGCTATTAATCTTGCTATAATTTACAGAATATGTCATTCATTCTGATGATTTTCACATCATACTTTGTTCTTACAAATTGCCTATCTATTTATACAAATGAAATGGTGCGTCTAAAAAGTTGTGATGGTTCATTTTTGAACCATTGTGTCCCTACGAAAATAACTGCAAAACAGTTATTAAACGGTTTGTAACCGTTTCGTGTAACTGCTGGTTTGACAGCGGGTGTGATTATCCATTGGGTTGGGTTTGACCCGGTTTGACCCAATATTCTCCGCCGTAATCACAAACGCTGTGTCTTCTGAGATGAGACTGACGATGAACCAACGCTGCTGTGAAGAGCAAGATAAAAGCAAGTTGAAGACCTACCTTAAACCAAAGTTTAGTTTAAGGGGGAGTGTTGATAGTTAACCTAAACTTTGGGTTAAATATATCAACAATCTGATGTGCGAAATCAAACAGGAAGCTTTGAAAATGCGTTTTCTCGGTATGATGATATAATCGAGACAGAGTCAGACCATCAGAATAAGATTCAGTGGTCGGAGAAGGTGAATGCATGGAGGGCCTCTCTTAAAAAAGCAGGAAGCTTGACAGGAATGATATTAGCTAATGGGTATGCCTTCTTTCTCTTATCTCTTGTATAGATATAAACATCCTAACTAATTAGCCTCATAGGATGTTAAAGAGATTTCCCAAATTCCATGAAATCATTTTCGATTAATCAACTGTAAATTAAGAAAACTTTTTATGCAAATTAATATTTTGTCCCAAAATGTTGGTTTTTGGACATTAGAAAATTTTAAGTAATAAATTCCCACTTTGATACGAGAAGAAAAATTATGCACATCATATAGGACGTTTTCAGGGTTTTTCATTCCTGGTATAGGATATATTAGTGTGTGAAAATGTTGTGAGGGTATTAGTAGCTTTTTGGAGGTTGAAGGTCTAAATAGATTTGATCCAAATACTACTTGTAATAGTGAGTTATATTCTTTCATCCGATACTAGGTTTGAGAGGCCGAACCACCCAAGTCACATGCGCCATTTTTCTTATTTTTTATATTTATTAGGTTTTTATTATGTCAATTTCAAGTTGATAAGGTATCCGATGTGAGCACATAAAATTGTAAAGCTCGTCGTGCTGAATATCTTTTGAGATTCTGTAATGACAGTTTTACTTTCCATACACTAGAGTATATATTAGAAGAAAAGTTAGTACTATAAATACAATTACAATTCACATACTGTACCCTCACTAATTTTTTTATAAGACTCCATCATATATCTACTTGATCTTTCCAGACACGAGGCTAAATTCATAAGACAGATTGTCAGAGTTGTAAGAAAGAAATTGGGCTACAAGCTCTTGTATATGGACGACAGATTAGTGGGAATAAAGAAAAATGTTGGTGAGATTGAGTTATGGTTACAAGATCCATCACCTGATGCAGTCTTCCTCGTCGTTCATGGGATGGGAGGCATAGGGAAAACAACCATATCTAAATGCATATATAACTCAAATTCCCATGAATACGATGTTAGCTCTTTTCTCGCAGATATCGGTGAGACATCAAGTCATCACAATGGATTAATCCGCTTGCAAAGCCAGCTTCTCTCCACAATTTATAGAAGTAAAAAGGAAGAAGTTATATGGACTCTTGACGAGGGAACCAGTAAGATTAGAGATGCCATATGCAGTAAAAAAATACTTCTCATCCTAGATAATGTTACAACAAGACAGCAATTAACAGCATTACTAGGGCCGCAACACCTTTATCCTGGAAGTAAAGTGATTATAACAACTAGGCACCAGTGGCTCTTAGATGTTTTCAAAATATGTCCTAAGTTGCATTCTATCAAAGAATTAGATCACAATGAGTCTATTGAGCTCTTTTGTTTGTACGCCTTTCACAAAGATAAGCCTATTGAACCATACCCTGTTGAATCAGAACTTGTAGTTCATCATTGTAGGGGTCTTCCTTTGGCCCTTAAAATATTGGGTTCTTTTTTACATGGAAAAAACATTGATTTGTGGAAAGATGAAATACGCAAACTAGAAGCAATTCCTAATTCGGAGATTCAAAAAATTCTAAAACTGAGCTATGAATCCATAGAAGATTCGAATGATAAAGATGTATTCCTACATATTGCTTGTTTCTTTGTGGGCGAGGATAAAGAATACATTGTGAAGTTACTAGCCCAGTGTGATCTATACCCAGTAGTTGGGATCACGAACCTAATGGATAGATGTCTACTCTACATTGAAAACGGGAATGTGATGATGAATCAATTAATCAAGGAGATGGGTCATGAAATTGTTCGGCAACAATCACGTAAGGATCCTGGGAAACGAAGTAGATTGTGGCGCCACGAGGATTCTTTCAATGTGTTAAAAGATAATGAAGTACGTACTGCATTATTGTCCTTATAATTATAATTACTAATTTATTGTGCATGCTATAGCCACATAGTTTACTGTCTTCAATTGCTTAATTAGGGTACAAGAAAGGTAGAAGGACTTATCCTTGATATGCGAATGATCAAGGAAGCTGATAATGCAAGAAAACGTAGCTACGGAGATTTTCTTCACAATAATAATAAGCATATAAGTATAGAAAACTTGAAAATTGGTGCGCTAGAAAAGATGAAGAATTTGATGCTACTTCAACTCGACTACGTTACATTTTCTGGGAGCTACAAGAAGTTGCCCAAAAAACTACGATGGCACCGTTGGCATGGATTTTCCTTAAAATCAATTCCATGTGACGTACCTTTGGAGAAGTTGGTCGTTCTTGACATGCGTTACAGCAAACTAAAAACAGTTTGGGACGGGTTCAAGCTATGCATTTTTGGTCAAGGTTGCTGATTCTTGGGATAGTTAATTATAACATATGTTCTAGAAGATGTTATTCATCTATTTATTTTTTTCATATATTTTTTCTCTTTCTAAAAAATGTTTCTTTTAACGGCTAAAATTATATTAATGAGACTAGCAAAAAGCTAAAAACAATATAAAAGACTACAAAATATTGTTACAAGCACACTTTGGATCCGAGATCCACTCAAACCAAACAGGACGAAAAGAAAAACCTCTATGTGTAATCCAAGTAAATGAAAGCATTTTTTTTCTTCTAGAGAATGTTATTTTTGTACTTGGGTTTTTCATGTAGGTAATTGGATCCCTGAAAGTGCTTAATCTTGGTTATTCTTTAGAGCTAGCCAAAACCCCTGATTTTCGTAGACTCCCTAGTTTGGAAAGTTTGATCTTGGAGGGTTGTATAAGTTTGACTCAGGTCTGTGAATCGATTGGGTACCTTGAAAAGTTAGCTTTATTGAATATAAGTGATTGTATAAGGTTAAGAGATATAAAATGCTTCCCAATGTCACTTGTATCACTTAAAATGTCCAATTGCCCAAACCTTGGAGTTCTTGGGCATGTTCAAAGCTTGGATACAAGTTTATTACCTTATTTGTTGGTAAATATTGATGTCTCCAAATGCAATCTCTTTGATAGTTCTTTCCCAAATGATTGGAGTCATCTTTTAGCATTGAAGTTCTTAAATATAAGCAGGAATAATATAAGTTCACTACCAAATTGTATCAAAAGCTTACCCAGTCTCGAAATACTCGAGTGCACCAACTGTTCACAACTCCAATCAGTTCTAGGCGTCCCAAAATCAGTCAAAGAACTATATGCCACGGAGAACATGTCACTGGAAAAAGTGCAGACAGCACCAAATCTGTTAACCGATTTCTACACTGGGCAAAGCGCTAAACTGCGTGTAGTGGAGGGTTGTTTTAAGCATGAATTGATACAAAAGGTTGAGAAGAAAATTTTAAGATATCTAGGATTTGAATCAATTTCAGAAGTAATGAAGTTGGGTCTTGATGATAAACAAATGGTGTCCACCGAAAAGGTTGTCTTTGTTTGTATTTAATTAATAGGCTAATGTTAACAACCTACATAAACTAATAAATGGTGTATGCTACAGGTAATATATGAGTTTGGTATATTCAGTACATATTTTCTAGGGAAAACACTTCCATGTTTTAAGTATAGGGAGAATGGCTCAAAAATATCATTTAGGGTGCCTTCACATCCGGAGGGCGCAAGAATAAGTGGTCTGAATGTGTCTTACGTATACACGTCTACTGTATATTTTGAAAGTTCAATTATTTCGAGTGTTGAAGTCAATAATAAGACCAAGTTGGTGGTATGGAAATACACTCCTACAAAACATGTGAAATGTGAAAATATGAGAGAGCCTTATTATTATTATGTCTGGTCAAGCCTTTGGAGGTGTGGCGATCTATTGGACGATGGGGACGAAGTTGTTGTATGTATCACTCTGTCTGGGGGTGATAGAGTAAAAGAGTGTGGTATAAACTTGGTGTATGAAGATGATGAAGATTTGGAGGATAAAGATGAAATGGATGAAGAAAAAAAGGATGCCCATTGCATGTTTAATAAAATTTCATGGACGGACAGACTGCTAGTAGAGATATCAGATTATGTTCATAGAGGAAAAACATATTGCTTTAAGGTTGGTGGTTTCAATGATGTTCCTGATATAGGCGGTATTTCTGGTAAGCTCTATATTATATGATCTTTAATTTTCATGTATATATGCATGCATGATAATGTGGATGGTGAATTGGTGATATGTAATTAGATTTAATCGTGGATTGGTGGGGGCTAAGGGAGAACTGGAGGAGCAGAAGAATTTCATTTTAACTTGGTACGTTATGTGTTACACACTTGCTTACTTACATTCTGTCAGTTAACTGTGTTAATATATATATGCTTACATTGTATCTTTAGGTACTGCAAATGCATCCAGCGTTCCAAGTACGATTTGAAGGATTTAAAGTATTGAGAGTAGGAACATTCACCAGTGGCTGACAACTTTATTAACTTGGATGACTATCTGAATGAATCACCTAGCTTGGATCAGTTACCCATCAAAATGATACTGTATATAGCTTTGTCTTAATACGTACATTCATATATGTAAGTCAGGTATTATTATATATTTTGACTAAGCAAAGCTGCCGTTTATAGTACTCGTTTTAATATTTATTGTTAGTGATTGTCTATTAAAACTTTATGTCTTAACCTATTCGATTGAAATAGTACATTATTCTTCGGATTATAAATTATACTATTATATATAGTATATCCGCTAACCGGTTAACATACCTCACGAACTTTTTTTTATCTAAATTACTCATGTTTACGAGTTTGTTAAATGAGTTACGGGAAGAGATAGTTGTAGATTATCAGCCTCTTAAACCCGGACTCAAACCCACTCTAACACCAATCAAAACGGCAAGATGGGTTTTTCCAATGGTTTATATATTAAAGGATGGAAAACTGATTACATTCTATACAATGCTATCTACCTTATTTATACTAAAACTTAACACAAAGAAAGCACCACTATTTCCTAGTAAACACGAAACAACCCACGTTTCCATAATACTCAGTCAGAGTCCTTGACTAAGTTATAAACTATTAACATAAAAGATAAAGACTTGTTTAATAAAAGTCTAGCCATGCCATGCATTGCATACGTACGTGAACCCGACTTATAACCGATTAAACCCAACAATAGTGAGAAAATAAAATAAAATGAGAAGTGTGAGGAGATGTTTTAATGGAAAATTCCATTTCTAGCCCAAAAAAATAGCGAAATGCGATCTTATCCTAAAGAAATTTTTTTCCAAAAGTAACCCAGGTTGCCCAGAAATATAACAATTGCCCATAAAAGTACACTAGGTTGCTCCAAAAAATATATACTTTACTATTAAAAAACCCATTTTTTAAGGCAACATTTTGTACTTTTATGAGCAACCGTTGTATTTCTAAGCAACTTGAACTAATTTTATGAAAGGGTTAGGATTGCATTTCGTTTATTTTGGGCTACAAATGGAATTAGCCCATGTTTTAATGACACATTTCAAATAAGGAGGAAAAAATTAGAGAAAGATGTATCCATTTTATTGATGCATCTCAAATATGCGATTGTGCTTTTTTTTTTCTTTCATTTGTTATGTTTTAATTTTATTTTTTATTTGATCATAATTCAATAAATTACTTGATGTTTGAGTAAAGTTTATTGAAGTTATGCCCGTAGTTGAAACAGTTTTTAGATGATCATAGTAATATGAAAAAGTAATTAGCAAAATACGTACTTCTAAAAGTATTTAAGTAAGTACTTAGTTTTCTTTTTTCTTTTTTTTTCTTCATTTATAAAAAATTATATAAATATCATGAAGGATATATTTTTAGCAGCAAACGTCAATCACGTCTTCATGGACTTTGATATGTTATCAAATCCAAAAAAGCAAAATAATTAAAAAGATATATAACAGCCATCGTCTTCGTCTTCATCTTCATCTTGATGTTCTCGTCTCCTACATCGGTGTCATTGCCGACTCCGTAATCAGTGACGGTGATGATTACATCATAATTCTCACATCATCACTCGGATGTATCGATGATGAGCAAAAGAGAACATGGTATTTTCGATTAAAATGACATTCAACGTAGTCTGATTAACTTCTTTAAGGGCATTTCTGATGCATTTGAGCGTTCATCACGAACGTAAGGATAATTCAGTATGAACTTTGAGATAACAATGGTATTTGTTATGGCATTAGGTTTTGTCGATCTTATGTGTTGTGGTGGTAGTAGTCCACTACTTGTTTGTTTACCGTGTTTCTTTGGACGATATGTTAGAATTATTAAAACAAGACACAATATTCCTCCAAGTAATGGCATCGGGAAATCAGAATCATTGTCTTGTTGAAGGTTAATTTGATTCTCATTATCAAAATAATCAAATATATATAGCTACAGAGATTATTCTAGAATATGGGCTTGGCCTAATACATGCCCACCGGCCATTACAAAATAATAATAAACACTATAAAATATATCGACTAATACGCCCTCGCAGTTGGAGCGGGAGGATGTCGTACGCTCAAATTGGATCGAAATTCTTCAAACAATGCGGAAGGCAGTTTCTTGGTGAAAATATCAGTATATTGGAAACGAGAGGGCACATGTAGAACTCTAACCTACGCAGCTTAACCATATCTCCTGACAGAAATATAAATGTCGATCTCAATGTGTTTCGTTCGTTGATGTTGAACAAGGTTGGCAGACATATAAACAACACTAACGTTATCACAGTAGACAAGAGTTGTAGTCGATAAAAGAGAGTGTAACTCACGAAAAAGATTACGAAGCCATGCAGTCTCTGCCACAACATTAGCAACACCCCGGTATTCAGCTTCGGCATTGGAGGGTGAAAGAGTGTGTTGTCGTTTAGCGGACCAAGATAATAAGTTATCACCAAAAAAGACACAATAACCTGAGGTAGAACTGCGTGTAGATGGACAACCCGCCCAATCAGCATCAATATAACCAACCAGAGAGGTAGTGGAGGATGCATATATGTGAAGGCCTAAATCCAAAGTACCTTGAACATATCGCAAGATACGCTTCAAAGCAGCTAAATGCATATAAATGAAAATCTACTGAACTGCATAAGACAAACCTGAACATGTAAACGTGAGATACTGAAGTCCTCCTGCAAGACTTCAGTACAAAGTAGGATCCTGAACCGGAACCCCGTCCAGACCCAGTTTGGACTCCGTATCAACTAGTGTCCGAGAGGGGTTAAAATTAACCATGTGAGCACGCTCAAGGAGCTGAAGAGCGTACTTTCGCTGAGATAAAAATAAACCTGTAGAGTGACGAACAACAGAGATACCAAGAAAATAATTAAGTGCCCCGAGGTCAGTCATGTCAAACTCACGATGTAAAGAATCAATAAGATGCTGAAGAAGTGTTGTAGAGAAGTCGTAAGAATAATATCATCCACATATAAAAGAAGATAAGCAACCTGAGATCCCTGTCTATAAATAAATAGAGAAGAATCGCAACGACTATGATAAAATCTGGCCCGTGTGGCATAACCTGTAAAACGCTAAAACTAAGCACGAGGTGCTTGTTTCAGTCCATATAAAGATCTTTGCAAACGACAAACATGGTTAGGGAACCTAGCATCAACAAAACCGGGTGGCTGATGCATGTAGACAGTCTTAGATAAATCACCGTTAAGAAAAGCATTCTTAACATCAAGTTGGTGAATCGGCTATTTACGAGACACAACAAGGCTAAGAACCGTGCGAATAGTGGCTGGTTTGACAACCAGGCTAAATGTCTTATCAAAATCAACACCAAGTTGCTGACTACCGTTAGCAACCAAACAAGCCTTATAACGACTCAAAGTCCCATTAGCATGAAACTTATGCTTAAATAACCACATAGAGCGAACCATATTAACACCTGCGGGCCTTAGTACAAGTAACCACGTACCATTTTTAACCAACGCATTATACTCATCGTACATAGCATTACGCCACTAGGGATCTTTTAAGGCGTCAGACGGATTTTTAGAAATAGGAAATATCCCGAAAGTATTTAGCGACAAGCGATCGATAGGTTTGACAATGCTTGATTGCGACCATGTGATCATGGGATGAGTGCGGGGTGGTTCATTAACTGGGTCGATATTGATTTATGGGTTTGGAGGATCGAATATGGGTAGTGGCAGCGAACTGTTTTGGGTTTGGGTTTAGGTGTTGTGTGGTTCGTGACTAGTGGGCTGGTTAATGGGGAAAGTTGGGCCTAGTGAATTTGGGCCTGTGTGAGGAGGACTTTGGGCTGGATCGGTAATTTGTGGAGTATGAGTGTTGGGCTGAGGGTCGGCAGTTGGGCCGTGGGTATGCGTTGTGGGGTCTAGTAGGGTGTGGTGATGTAAGGAGGAGGAAGGCGTAGGTTCAAGGAATTGATACGAGGGTGAAGATGATGGTGTTTAAAGAGAATGATTTTGTTAGTTTCGAGGTAACATGTCTAGAGAGAATGATTTTGTTAGTTTTGAGGTCGAGACAACAGTAACCGCGGTGGTAGGCGGGAAGTACCAAAAATATGCAAGGTGTGGTACGTGGTGCTAGTTTGTAGGGTGAGTGAAGGTGAGGGTAACAAAGGCATCCAAAGATGCGTAAACGAGAGTAGTCGGGTTCTTTTTGAAATAATTTTGTGAAGGGGATTTTGTTGTTAATTGCTTTGGAGGGGAGAAGGTTAAGGAGGTAGGTTGCCATATGAAGGGCCTCAACCCAAATTACGTTTGGTAGGTAAAGCTTGAAAAGGAGGGTACAAATGACATTATTTATGGTGGGTATCATTCGCTCGGCTTTACCGTTTTGTTGGGATGTTTTAGGGCAAGAGAAGCGTAGTTGGATGCCGTTATTGGAAAAGATGGTGTGGAGTTGGTTACTGTCGAACTCACCACCATGATCACATTGAAAACTTTTTATTTCACTTTTAAACTGATTTTTAACGTAAGTACAAAAATGCACAAATTTACCAAACATATCGGATTTATGCTTTAGAGGATATATCCATACATAATGAGAAAAATAATCAAGAAAAAGCACATAATATTTGAAACCACTTGAACTAACAATAGGGGATGTACACAAATCGGAATGAATAATATCAAATCATTGTTTAACAAGAGAGTTTGAACTATAAAAAGGAAGCTTCACATGTTTACTAAGTTGACAAGCATGGCAAACATGTGTAGACTTCTCCTTATTACAAGAAATGAAATGACGAGAACTAAGAGAATGAAGCACTTCATCCCCCTAGTGACCGAGGTCATGTGTGTGCCGAAGATGGTGGCTAGTAGACACAAAAGCAGCAGGAAGAGTTGACGGTTTGGTTACTGGATAGAGATCTCCTGAGCTGTCACATCGAAGGAGGATGTGGCGAGTCAAGAAATCCTTTACAGAAAAACCAAACGCGTCAAATTCAATAGTGCAATTATCATCTCTAGTAAATTGACGAATGGAAATAAGGTTTTTAATAATGTTAGGAGTGACAAGAACATTATGCAGGTGTAAGGGGCGATGAGGAGATGGAATAATGCTCTGATACCATGTTGAAGGTTAATTTAATTTCTTGATTGTCATTATCAAAATAACCAAATATATATAGCTCCAGAGATTATTCTAGAATAAGCCCACGGGCCATAAAAAAATAATAATAAACATTATAAAATATATCGACTAATATGTCCTACATCATCATCCTTAATGAAAGAGTCCACAATAACGAGGACGATTCAAATGAAGATGCCTATGTATATAAGGATGATTCTTGTTAAACGGGTGAATAACCAACTTCATCACTTTGTATGATTTTTTAAAAATAAGCATTTTATTAATTATTTTTAAAACTACATACTTTGTTAACTACCTTTTCAAATTACTATAGTTAACTAAAACTCTAAGTTGAAACCTCATTTCTCTTGTCCACGTCACTCAAAAAAATTCCATCTCACCAAAAACTTGTCCACATCAAATAAGTGGGTTTATCCGCATGTGTTTAATAAAAAAGTAATGCTATATCTATTATAAATTTTACAACAATCATGATAATATTTTTATTTTGAATTTTTGGTATGTGCTATTTTACACATACCTTTTACCTTATAAAATGGGCCCAAATAACCCAAAACGTGTAAAAATGGCAAATATATGCTTGTTTTTGTGTTTGTATATGTGCAGGTACAGATATTAAAGAAATGGACATAATCAAAGCAAAAACGGACAAAGCCGAACACGAAAAGGAAAAAGTGCACAAGAGCCGGGAATTATCAAGCTATGGTCAACAAAAGTCAACCCTGGTCAACAATGGTCAACCCACAAGAGAACAAAAACCCTTAAAATACCAAAAATGCCCTTAATGTTAAATTATTTTGCACTAAAAGTCCAAAAACAATAACACCGTTAGTCCTTTAACACTTAAAGACTAACGGTCGTTAAGTGTCAAATATAAACCCTTAACCCTTTTTACTCTTGTAACTGAGCCCAAGATAAACACGAGCCCATTTCCTTTTATTTACCAAAAGCCCAGGTCAACCCTTATTTTTTAACCCAGTCAAACGAGTCAAACTCAAAGATAGAAAAGAAAAAGGGCGCGAAGGATTTACTATTCATCCTTCGTCCCTAAATTTACCCACATCAAAAATTAGAAAGATTTAATCCCTTCTAGATGCAATCTAGCGTGGCAACAATGATTCCAAGTACTAAGCTCCAAATCAGCACCAAAAACGTCACTTCTATGCTATGATTGGTTAATTTTACTCAAGGGAATGACACGCGGATTCAAACTAACACACCAAAAAGGGGAATTTTGCACTAAAAACAATATAAAAGAAGCACAACTCTAAAGAAGTGGTATTGCCAGCTTGGCAATCCGTGTGCTATATTCCCATCCAACGGTCACAATCCATCATCTAATGATTAGAAGATATTGATGGTCAAGATTGAAAGGAGCGTGCATAGGTCTAGATCATTCTCTCCAGGGCTATAAATAAGAGTTCACCCTCACTCACATGAGTATCTAGGAGTAGTTTTAAATAGTAGCTTTAGAATAATTTTTAGCTTATGCTTATTGTATTGCTTTTAAATTCTGTTTTTAATCAATGTAATTTCCTTTTTCAATATTGTATTCAGCTTTATCATTAATAAAAGTTTAAGTTTACTTAATGTATAATTGTCTTTTCATAAATTTACTTTTATGCAAATGGTTTGAATAAGCTTTTAATACTGTTCCATAAGCTCAAATTGTTCATAAGCTACATAAAAGCTCTCAATACTTGAAAACTCAATGAAATTGGATGGTTGCTCTGAGTTTTAAGTAGGTAATAGTACTTGATGGTCAAGTGTTAGGATTAGACTAGGATTTGGAATTAAGCTTAAGCTAAAAGCTTAAGCTACTTTGATAAGCTCTAATAAGAGCAAACAAATCTGTTTAGCTGAGGTGTGAGGTACACTTCTCTTTATAATTCCCAGTTTTACCTTATTGTCAATTTACATTCTAGCTTATTTTTGCATATTAGCTTAATTTGCTTTTCATTTGCTTATTATTGTTGCATTTTGCTTAATCATGTTGTTTGTTGTTTTTGAGTTCACTAGTTAGCTTAGAATTTAGTTTGTAACTTATAATCATAAATCTGTCATAAAAAGTAAAAAAATAGTAGCATAGTATTTTAGCTTATTGTTCTGGCTTATTTGTTAGTTTAAAATTGTTTATTATGTCTGTTAGTAGCTTATTAATATCTGGTATTTGAAGTTTGTGATCTAAATCTCAATTTTATAAACTTAAAATGGCTTTTAAGGATTTAAGGGGGTGTTTGGGACAAGCAGTACTAACTCAGGTTAGTACTGCTTAAGTCTATTTGTTCCTTTGAATTCATTTTAAACTTCAATTTCAAGTTTATAAGAGTAGGATTTAAGAGCTTAGTTTGGTTTAATCAAGTTTTCAAAGGTTTAATAGTTGTTAAGTTTGAATATGTGGCCATAGCACATGTTAATTTGAATTATTAGCTTAATTCCTTTCTAACTGTTCTTAATACTCAAATTGTCTTTAACTTAGTGTTTTAAAGTTGAGGAAATAATATCTTTAGGTCTGCACTTGTAGGTTTTAAGTTTTGGTTAAAATTCATGTCAACTGCATCAGCAGTCATAAAAAGTAAAAAAAACCAAAAATATAGTTTTCTGCCTGCATTGCCTTTTTCAAGTAGCTTTTTCTTTGATCATTTGATTTTCAAAATAGTTTTTAAAACCTGTTTCTAGTAGCTTTTTGACCAAGGTTTAAGTAGGTGTAGGGATTATAGGCATAAGGATCCATTTGCTTATCTAGAAATAAGCTTAAAGTTGCCCTTAAGGCCTTTTTGGTATATAGTTTTTACCAAAAAGCTTATTTGAGAATTTTAGCTTATAGCTTTAGTTTTCTAGCTTAAATCTTGCTTAAGATTGATAGTTAAGGTAGTTTTAAGCAGTTTGTAGCTTATTAGGTCCAATACTTAGCTTATGAGTCTTTTCATAGAAAAAACCAAAAACAAAGTTAAATAGCAAG
>BQNB010148241.1:0-14032 GCA_026074375.1 Tanacetum coccineum | reverse complement strand
AGGATAATTGAAGCGACCACTTATGGAGTAAACCCGATATACAAAATTTGAATCTGAAGTAGAATTCTCTGTTCTTGTGACTTAAGCTTGCACTAATGTTGGAAGAATGGTGTAGAGAATTTGTGCTTCATTTAAATCTCTAAGTACTTAGTACTTACCAATCAACGTATGAGACATTCATCACCTTACAACGTCTTCTGCGTGTATTACTGAGAACTACAACGTATCTCCTTTAAGTGATAGTTAACCAGGTCTTCAACCATCCACCCTGACTGCTGGTAACTAGATAACCCAAGTCTTTAGCTTAAAGCATAAGCCCGAGCAAGTTATCATTGAAAGTCATCATCCAACCAACCTCGACTTCAAGATAAAATAAGAACATTCCTTCGTAAAAATGCTACTTCAATCTCAAATAAGTGATACCCGATCAACTCCATAGTCACTTAGAAAAATTAATACCAAATCTAGCCATTAAAAATTTAGTTCCGTGATTCTTTATACAAATTGATCCCGATCTCGTCACATTATCATTGTCATTTTGAACCTCGAATACAACCAATACCCTGTTGATCTTAAATATTTAGTCCAAGTTAACCAATTTATACACCAATTTGTATAAACTTTTGGTTAAGAAACTAGAACTACATTAAACAAGCTCAAATGTAACCATTAACATCTAAATTTAGGAATAGTCATCCTAAGTGAATCATTTAGCCAAATTTAGTTTTAATACGAAACAATTAACACTGTTATACTCGGTCTAATTCTCAAACGAGCCCACGTTTAATACAACCCGGCCTAATTGAGTCATTAAACCCGGCCTTACAACACATACCCGTTCCAATCAATTTACTATCATAAACTCGCAGCCCAAATTATGTTAAGCCTAATACACTTAAAAAGATTCGGATACCACAAGTACCAAGCCCATTTAGCTAATGACCCTTCAATAATTCCCACATTTAATTTACTATAACCGGTCCATTTCTTAAATCAAAACAACTAGGTAAAATAGGCCCATTATTTTAACAAAACAACCGGCCCATTTAACTTTTGCTATACCCAACCTGTTACAAATCTTACTACACGATCCAATTTATTTACTCACCCTAATTAGTAGTATATAAAAGAAACAAATCCCTAACTTTTATCACTTCATAGCCCTAATCCCATAAACTCATGCCCCATCTATCTCTGTCTCTTAAAAATCAGATCCAAACAAAATCTCAACTGCCTTATCATTCCAGTAAACACATCATAACACCAACATTCCATACACAAACTCAGGCAAAAACACAGGCCTGAATCCATAATGCCACAAAACTCTTCTTCTTATTTCAATTTCAATTGAACCATAAATGATTTATTTGGTTTATTTATGCTCTCGCGAACCAAACGATATAAACAAAGCTTAGTGGTTCATTACTTCAAGAAAAGTCTTCAAGATCTTGATAAGAGGTCTCGGGTAGGTAATTTGATTGCTCTTGTTTAATTCTAAAATCGAATCAAAGATGGAGTATAACATAATTGTTATACATCTTTCTTAATAGTTTCGAATATAAAAGAGGTGTTTATCACCTTACACAGATCTATGATGATTTGTTTCGAGTTGTGTAGATCCTTTTTAAGGTCATGACACATCTTTGAAAGATATGAATGAAACATAATCTGAGATCTTTTATTTCTTTTGAATTATTTTCGAGTCTTGATGTTGATTGGAGATGAGATGGGATCTATTGTGACAAAGGGAATATGATTAGTTGAGGTTAAATTTGTAGGTTGATATTTGTGAGGCTAATGTTGATGTTGTCTGTTGTTGAGTCTTGTGGTTTAATTTGAATCTAGTTTTCTCTACCTTCTACCTTTCTGTACTTTTTCTAGGCTTATTTCTTTTGGTCTGACTCGGTAATGACCGATTTGGCAGACTCTTTAAGTTGACCCGGTCAACTCGGTAAATACCGAGTTGACTCGGTTTGGTTTATGGGTTGTGTTATTCGCCTGAGGCACGGTATAATTCGCCTAAGAGGACTGCTTAATTCGCCTTCAGGAGTGCTTAATTCACCTAAGAGGAATGTTTAATTCACCTTGATTAATTCGCCTTCAGGAGTGCTTAATTCGCCTCAAAGATGGTATAGTTCGCTTGTACTTTTTGTCTTTTTGCAAAAACCACAAAACTGTCCTTTTCTTTTGTCTCAAACCGTGATATCAAGAACACAACTTAACCAAGAAAATAAGCTTTGATTTAAGCTCTTTACACCATAATAAGCTTCTACAAACAAGTTACCCACTCAATAAGCCCAAAACAAGGATGAAATAAGCAGTTTAACCAAAGATTGATATGACCAAAAACCACCCAAAAGATGCTTTAATGAAAGTTTTACCCAAAAGATACTGCCCACAATATGAGATATTTAAATCTGTCTAAAATATAAATAGTACACTTTTTGATCTGAAAAAACGAGGATTTCAAGACCCAAAAGAATGAATATATGAAGTTTTTGGACTATGGAGACTGAAAATTACATACATGACATATCAGCAATAAATCATAAAAAACTGTGACAAATGTGACATAATGAGACTCACGGGACCAAAAAATAAAACCTACCCAAGATTAGAACCTAGGCGCGGTTACCAATTGAAGAAACTAAAGAATCTATGATCCGGTGGTCGGGGAGACTCAAACCATAAGATAGCCATATTGTAGAGAGAGTAGAGAGAGAAAGTAAAGTGTAAAATAAGATAGAATATGAAAAGGATACAAGAGTCTCAACCACTCGATTGACTCGTTCGAATCCCTAGTTCGGTCCACTAGTTCGAATCTAACTATTACGAAACCCAAATTTTCAAAACTAAAAAAAACACGATTTTTAATGATTTTTAGCAAAAATTCTTGTACAACTAGTATTACTAACCCTATAGGAACAATAAAAATGAAAACTTTAAGGTTTTTAAGCCAAAATTTTTTTATCACTAAATTGATCTTTGTAAAGGTTTTGAACACAAATCAAACACAAAAATCTAAACACACCACTCCATGGCTCTTGATACCAATTGTAGAATACTAGTAATCTAATGAATCAACCAAGAACAATAAGTGAGATGTGGGTTGGATTGTTAGAGAGAAACTTGGATGGAATGGATGAATGTATTATGGAATGTGTGAAAATGGAATGAATAACAATGGAACAACCAACCCTCTCCAAGACAAGGAGAGGGTGTATAAATACTACCTAGAGGCCGGCCATGGGCTGGAGTTGGGCCACCCATGGGCCTTGGGCCGGATTAGATTACTAATCTAATCCTTATACTAACTACGAGCTAAGACTTGTTACAACTTTGGAAGTGACCGACACTTTTCGTGTTTCCAACAATTACTTGTCCAAATGGGTGGAAGCTAAGGCTTTACCTACTAATGATGCTAGAGTTGTTTGTAAGTTCTTAAAAAGTCTTTTTGCTAGATTTGGAACCCCTCGAGCTATAATAAGTGATAGAGGCACACATTTTTGTAATGACCAATTTTCAAAGGTCATGGCAAAGTATGGTGTGACCCATCGTCTTTCGACTCCTTACCACCCTCAAACGAGTGGTCAAGTTGAGGTTTCAAATAGGGGAATTAAAAGGATTTTAGAAAGAACCATAGGTGAGAATAGAGCTTCTTGGAGTGATAAGCTTGACGATGCTCTATGGGCTTTCCGAACCGCCTACAAAACACCTATTTAGTTTTCTTTAAATACTTCAGTACCCTTTGAATTGCTTGCCAATGCCGAGTACTAGGATTACTAGTGTACCTACTCAGTTTACCTACTACAAAAGCTATATCAGGCCTTGTACAAGTTATGGCATAAACCAAGCAGCCAATCACATTAGAATACTTAAGTTGAGATACAGCCTGACCATTATTTGGCACCAGCTTCTCACTTGTATCCATAAGAGTACACACTAGAGTACAATCAAAGTAATTGAATTTCTTCAGTACCTTCTCAATATAGTGAGACTGAGAAATTGCTATTCCATTACTTCCATGTTTAATCCTTATACCAAGGATAACATCAGCCTCCCTTATGCCTTCATGGAGAACTTTGATGACAAGAATTCCTTTGTTAGGTCAACCTGAACTTGGTCAGTGCCAAAGATCAACATGTCATCAACATATAAGCAAATGATGACTACTATACTAGATTCATCAAATTTGCTTAACACATTTGTCAGCTTGGGTAAGTAAAATACAATAGACAGAACCACTTCATTAAACTTTTGATGCGATTTTTTAGGTGCCTGTTTTAGTTCATATAAAAAAACTAATCAGTTTAACACTTTGTTTTCATTGCTACGAATGATGAAGCCTTGAGGTTGGTTCATATATACCTCCTCATCTAATTCACCATTTAAGAATGTTGTCTTCACATCCATCTGATGAATAATCAAGTTGTGAATTGATGCCAAAGCAACCAATAATCTTTTTGGTTATGATTATTGCCACTTGTGCATAAGTATGAAAGTCCTTTTATTTTATAGTATATTTAATACTATATAGTTATTTTTTATATAAGTTACCTTGACTTTTGTTCCTAAAGTCGAAGACTAGTCTTGCCTTGAAAAATTTTCAATAGTTGTTTATTACCTTCAGTTTTCTTTTGAAGATCCATTTGCAACCAAGAGGTTTACAACAAGGAGGTAGATCAGTTAACACTCAAGTGTTGTTGTCCATGATGGAATCCATCTCATCATTAATTGCCTCTTTCCAGAAAGCAATATCCTAAGACTTTATTACTTCATCAAATTTCTTGGGATCATCCTCAAAATTAAAATAACAAGACGTTGGTTAGTGGGACCTCTCGTTGTTCCTTTAATTAAAGTATAAATTGAAATTCAGGTCTAAAGTTCTTTGGAGTCCTATTCTTTTTTCTTTTTTCTAAGCTTAGGTTCAGGGTTGAACCACAACCTCTTCAGTGACCTTTTCAGGGACCACTGAACCACCAATGTCTTCAGTTCCATTTATCAAGAAACTCTGACTTGGTCTAGAGACTGATGAGAATCTATTCTCATCAAAGATTAAGATCCTTGATTCTTCATTTATTGAGTTAATTAAAACTTATTCATTAGGTTCAATGACATTAGAACTAAAAGCCTTGAAATGTCAGTATATCAACAAAACATGGCATTCAAAGCCTTCTTTCACCTAATGTTTTCCATCTTTGGATTTCAAGGAGTCTTACACAGCCTACAACCCTAAACCCTGAGGTGGTTCAGGTTTGGTTTTCTGTTAATCCTGAGTTTATAAGGGGTGTACTCATGTTCCTTTTGTTAGGAACCATATTTAATAAATAGCAAGCTGTTAACATAGCTTCATCCTAGAACCATTGACTTGGTCCTGAGTAGGACAACATGGAATTAACCATTTCTTTTAGTACTTTATTTTTCCTTTCAGATATAGCATTTTGTTATGGAGTTTATTAGGAAGTGTTGTTTATTGATAATACCAAAAGGACTAAATACAAAGTCTCCATTGTAACTCACCTCCGCCCTATCAGTCTTGAATCTTTGTATCAGGGACCTGTAGTAATTCAACTTTAATTTTGAATACTTTGAATTTATCTAATGCCTCAACCTTAGTATGTAATAAGTAAACATAACAAAACCTTGAAGCATCATCAATAAATGTCACAAAGTATTTCTTATTCCCTAATGAGGGGAGTAGCATGCAAATCACACAAATCACTGTAGATCAGCTCCAAAACTTTAATTTCACGTTTTACATTTTAAAATGGTTTTTTAGTTATTTTGGTCAGCATGCAAGTCTTACCTTTTAGTGTCTTGTTTAAAGCTGGAATTAATCCCATCTTTGAGACATATTTGCAATCATCTTATTGTGGACATGGCTAGTCTAGCATGCATATGATTGAATATTCAGTTTAGAGGTTGACATAATGGCTAAAACCAAACTTCTCATTAACAATATTAAGCCTGAACTTTGATTAGACATAATAGTAACCAAACCAATAAACATACCATGTTTGGATTAGAACAAATTTATTAGATTCACATCACTTGTTTTAACCCATAATTTATTTAATAATACTTCAAGAAATCAAATGCTTCCTATATTAGGGACATGCAAAACATTAAACAGGAAACAATCTTTTCCATTACTTAAATCTAAGATTCTACGCAACCACGTCCAAGCACCAGGTGCTGTTGACTCATTCCTATATGGAGAATAGATCTGTCATTCAGTGACTGATAGGTCTTGAACCAGCATCTATCTTTACACATATGCAAAGTTGCTCATGAGTCAACCCACTGATGCGGTTGTCGTAAGGGACTTCTACAAGAAGTTTTACAACTCCCTAAGTAGAGTACCTTAAAAAAAAAAATAAACGTTTTGTAGTAGTAGTATAGGCAAGATCGGGGGGTTGTTATCATTCTTTAGTGGGACATAGGTTGGAAGTATTTTTGATCAGATCTAACAGATATTATGGTGTTGATGAGAAGATTATTTTGTATTTTTTTTTTATAAGAAATAGTAGTAAAATCATATAATTGAGAGGATTTAGTTGGTTTTAGCCTATTAAACTATATAAAAATACGCTAATGGTGAATAACAATATAACAAATTTTGTATTTATTTATCATTGTATTTTCCTAGATTTCTTCTCCTAGTGTTGTTGCTTTGTCACACTTGTGATGATCTATGTAATTATTTCCTAAGTCACGAACAGATTACACGAATCCGCCGTCTATTTAATATTCCGTTGAGGCAAAACACAAAGTAAGATTGTATGAAGATATTACTGGCCCCCAAGTGTATATTAATATGCATTTGAATATATTAAAGTGGATCAACCATATTAAAGGTAAGTTAGTATGAAGATTGTTACTGATGGTATCCTTTCTACACAATCATGTTTCCCTAGACATACCAACAACAATACAGACAAAAGCTGGTTTTCTAAAGCCTAAACATTGCTATTTCATCACAAGAAGCAACTACCTCCAGATTTACATTCTCGGTTTCATACAATTCCTAAATGCTACAATATAGGAGGTTTAGCCAAGCATGTTAAAGATAAAGCAAGAACATAAAGAATCAAACAACAAGACTATATTTGAATGATTAAGATAGTCTTACTTGATTAAAACATGAATTGAAGGAGGTACAATAGGGTTTTGAAGCCTTAAAATCATCCTAATAAGCTGCCAAACGAACTAGGGTTTGTCCACCTTTTTTACTCTAAAGTTATACACATAAAACCCTAATTTTGGGTCTATATTTATAAGAATATCACTGTGACGGCATTGCGTTTTAATCATGACGCCGTCATAAAGTAGAATCTTCTAGATCCGAGTTGAGTCAGTGCGGGCTGACGCCGTCAAGAGGTGTTGAAGAGTCTTGGTGTTGGTTTGTAATCTTGTCCATTTCTTCTCTCCAAATCAGCCCAAGTCATGTGTATTTCCTCAAAATGCCTTACAAATGCTAAATACCTAAAAAGGAACGATTAAGTACCGATTTTGGGCATAAATGCATGATTTAGGGGTTTAAATGACCCAAAAAAGTGTATAAAATGACACCTCATCAAATACCCCTACACTTGGTATTTGCTTGTCCTCAAGCGAATGGGATTTTCTACCTAAAATAGCAGTATTAGGGTCATTTTAACCTACTCTTTTAATAGTATTTTATTAAAAACCTTCTGGACCCTCGTAATTAAAAGCACGGGGAATAGTAATATATTAGCACCTCACATACGTTGTTTGGGATTTCTCTTTCATTCGGTGTATAATAGTTATAAACATAATGGGAAAACGTTAAAAGTCAACACTCATTACCTGTCATGCATATAAATTACCTTGGGCTTGGTAAGGATCAAACCTTCACGCTAGCGCAAGGCATTATTCATTACTATTCTAAGAGGTTCTTAAAGGGTTGTGGGGTGTAGGTGTAAGATAACATAGAATAGAAATGAAAACAGATGGGATACATTTGGGTGGCTTTGGGTGGATTTGGAGTGGAAAGGTTAGCTAATTATATACACGAATACACGCTGGTTTGGTTACTAAGCCAAGACTCAGACGAAGATATACAAACTCTACACAACTATACTTCAATCTCTTTCTTTTTCTTTTCTGTTTTTTAAACCATAATACACATAACTTGGGGTTTATAACACGTACCTCTACACTTGAGCTTTTACACGCTTGATATTTACAATCTAACTAATAACCCAATTTGAGGTGGATCAAAATAACATGGAGATCATCTAACAAACATATGAGGGTATTAACGTAACTTTTCTTTCCCATTCTTCCTCGAAATAAATACTATCATGAACCCCAATCGTCCCAAAATAGTATTTACAAGGATAAGGACTTAGCAACTGTGTACTCAAATAATTAACTTGGGTTAAACACAATAATGTACTAAAAGTGAGTACATACAAGGTAGGCTAAAGCGATTTGGGTGTAACAATTGGTTTAAGGTTTGAAAATGCTCTTCATTAATAGTCCGGCTTAACTAGAAAATTACGAGAACCGTGAAAAAGGATAGGCTCGAAGGGTTGTACTAGGGGTATCCTGCACTAAAAATAAGTGCATGGCAAGGGTGTGGGATAGTTATATGATCGGTGTGACCATCATAACAATTACAGGTTTAAAACATGGGTTAATCCTAATGCCTCTTATCAAGTAAATCCTAATACTTACTATGCAGTCTCGGAATGCATCACAAAACCAAGTTCTAGAATTTAATATACTATCGGTACACTCATATAATTTAAACCGATCTCAATGCTCCAGAAAAGGCAACAAAACCATATATACACATCCGTAATGACGGAATAGATACACATGATTGCTCACTCCTTAACTCGAGAAAGCTAAAGGTATAAACTATCTTGGGTATCAATAATAGATACCGGGTCATGAGCTTAGTGCAATAATACATGTTTTTAGACTTCGGAATATGTACTTAGTCCTCCATTACTTAAATCTTGTGGTTCACACTTTTACTTATAAACCTATGAATTCACTCAACCTTTGTGTTGACCTTTAGCATGTTTAATTTCAGGTCCTCAGATATAAGCTTGGATGGGAGCCATGATGGATATCGATGAAAACGGATTCTGTGTTTTAATTAAATTCGATGCAACTTTATTTATAAAAACTTATGTCTTCTTTTGGGATTATTAAGCTTTTGTTTAAAGAACTTATGTAGTATGTCTTTTTTTTTCAAAACTTATGGGACCTAATGTATAAACTCTGATTTTGCTATAATGCATCGAATGTTCTTGTTTAAAACGCCATTTTTAGGTCGTTTCCTATATCTTGATTGTTGTACTTTGACGTAGCACCCTAATGTTACCATTCCGCTGCATATCAGATTTTAGGGGTGTTACAATACCAAGCATAAAATGTGCGATATAATAATATGCAGTGTGAAATTAGTGTTGACTCTATAAAGCAGTAAAGATAGGATGAGAGAATTGCTAAACTCAGGGTTTTGAAAGTTTATAAAAGAATTAAAACTTTCTTAAGTGTTGTACAAGTTTTATTTTCAAAAATACTTAAACTTTTTAAGTTATCCTGTAACTGGGCGTTTGATGCCGTCAGGGATATCATGACCACGTCACAGGTGTCACGGTGACGGCGTCACGTGCAAATCGCGACGCCGTCTCCACACTCTGTGAAAACTCATTTTTCCGTTTTTGATGAAAAATTTCTTGCACTCATTCTTATAAGTTATTTTCCTGTACAAAATGCTGCATAACAACCTGAAAATTAATAATTCAATCATATGACTCGAAACTGACGCGAATTAATCTAAACAATTTATTCCAAATGTTTGAATTTGGTTCTAAAAACCGGATATTTCCCCTACACTTATTTTGTTGCAAAATACCTTTGATTGTAAATAAGACGAAGTTACAAACAAACAAAGCATGATTACAAACTAATTCAAACATAATAAAACAAACAATAAAGAGTTAAAACACACGACACTCCTAATATGCGAGAAAATTAAATATTAGGTTGCCTCCCAAAAAGTGTTTTTCTTTATTTACGAGTCTTGTAGCTAGACTCAAAGTCACACATCCTTCGTGACTTCTCCTACATCGTCCATTTCTCCTTCAACTTTTGTGAGAGCAGGATGCTTATTTTTAAAGTTCTTGCTTCTCTATCGGCCAAACTCTATTTCCTTTTCCTGGCGAAGTCTTATCCAATCTTCCCATTCTAGGACTAGCCTATTCACAGTCATAGTGAGGGCTATAGGTTCTATGTCATTCTTGACTCCTCTTTCTATCGTACCGGGGGATTCAGGTATCCTATGGAATCTTATCTTACTCTTTCCAGACCTTAGAGTTATGGTGTCCTTGTCAAACTTAATCACGGCCTCAGCCATTGTTAGGAATGGTGTTCCTAAGATCAATCTTAATTTATCGTGACTTGTTTAATTATGTTTATACACCCCTTACTTGTTTATGTGTTTGAATATGGACCCTATCATTCAACTGGATCTGTGTAGACCAAGTAATCTAGATGTCGGCAGATTAGCTCTCCACTCGTGTTCTAATCTTACTGTTCCAATAGGATCGCAAATAACGTTATGTCTTTGTCTTTAAATTATGAGCTTAGTTGGACTGTTAGGTGACCCTTTTATGTTTAAGCAATCATGCTCTTAATTAACTGATAAAGATTGGAATAATGGACTACCAGTATGTGAAACACCGTATCAAACAACTAGAGGGTTATAAAGTTCCGTTGGGCTAGGGTTTTATAGGATCACCACTGCTTTGCTTCCCCTAAGATAGATTATACTTAATCTCAAAGGTATGCCTTTATGCGGATGCGTTAATTATGACAGGATTATCGTCGTTGGGTCTTAGGATGTGTCCACGGCTTAATTCTTAAGAATGATATGCGACTTTGAGATAAGTAAATCATTGGCACTTAAAACAAACAAAACCGACATTGATTGGATTTAATATGGCTAATACTAGTTTTCTCTATTGGCTTTTGTATCCGCGTTTCTATCTTCTAAATTTTCTTCTGTTTATGTTTATTTGTTTGTATTGATTGATATTGTTCCACACAATCTGTGCCAGTCTCCTCAGGCTGAAATCCTCATATATTAGACAAACGTATATAGCATAGTTTTTATCAGTAAATTAGACTAATTAATAATTCTAATTGAGACATAATTGGCTATTAATTAGTTCCACTCCTTAGTGTTCGGACACCCTCACTACGCTCGAAACTCCATCTTGATCGTGCGTACACTGCTTGTTAAAGTGTTGTCTTTGTCTGTAAATATAATTTAAAACTTGATAATAATATAATTGACCCTATACTACAACACTATCACTCTTCGGTTTTTTTTATTGGTTATGTGTTTATTAACCCTTCAATCATTTGATTGACTTTTTATCTTCATCATTCTTATTGTTCTCTTCTTTAATAACATCTCATGCATAAAATCTTCCTTCACATAACCCTTTCCCAAATAACACATCACATGCCAATACCATTCCTTTCATTTAATGTACTCTCTTTGTACTTGTTCTGTACTTATTGTTCCATACATTCCCTATACAATGGCTCCTTCACATTCTTATCAAAACATGCTCCCACACACAGCCTTATTCACATTTTCTTTACAACATTTGGAATTACACAACGCACAACACTCATCTTCACCATTGATCAAGCCATTCTATCAAGCCAATAATACCTTATTCTTTTCCTCCCTTTAGATTGATTTCAAACAAACAAACAAAAACACACTTTCCTCTTCCACCCTTGATCAAGCCACTCCTTCAGTCCTACGATACCTCATTCTCTTCTCACCTTAGATTGAATCACATCTTAAAAAAAAAAACCACTTTTCTCTCACAAAACCAAACAATTCTCGCTCACACAACAAACACACCTCTTCTTTCTACCAGTGATCTTGACCATCTCACCTATCCAAGTTAACCTCTCATCTTTTTTTATCCTTAACTTCCATTTTATACGAAGATCAATAGGCTCCCTTCTATATACATAACATGTCAACTCGTGAAGCAACTTTTCCCAACCCATTCAATCTCTGTATCCAACATGTGCCTTAATATGATTTGAAATTTAAATTTCAAAATCTTTCCCCTTTTCCCCAAGTAAAGAATATTCCAATTATTTTTCTTTTCTACTCTTAGACTAGCTCTTTCAAAACCTTTTGTGGATAACCACTAAGCTAGCACACTTTAAGAATACCACAATACCCCTTTCGATATTTCTTTTCTCTCTTTACAATATCAGATAAGCGAAAGGCTTTTAAATACTCCACAAACGTTTTTATCATATGGCTATTTGAGTTGGTTGACCTTGAGTAAGAATGATTGAAAGGTCATAGCGTGAAGTACAATTGAGGGGTTAACAAGTGTGGGTATTTAAAATGCCAAAGTCCCAAAAAACAATTTTAGGATTTGGCGGGTGGTCCACGCGCTCTGACGCTGTCTTTAGTGGCTCTCTTTCATGTGCACAAGAGCGCAATGTTTTTACATCATTTGGGATCTTCTCGGGCCTATATAATACCCACCTTGGCTTTTGTTTCATAACGTCTTACAAACATTCTTTCCTCTCTTTTCCCTTCTCTAAACCGGGATGATATGATAAGAAAGTTATTATTTTAATTTGTGTTCTTGAGTTTATGTTTTATATGACTAAGGAAAGGAAAAGGATGTTAAGAAAATTACCATCATGCCCATCATAATATAAAAGATTTAACATAAGATCACACTTAAAATAGCAAAATAACCACAATGAGTCAAGATCGGATGACTTCGTCTCAAATGTTTTTAATGGTTATTTGGATTAAAAATTCGGTTATAACTAGAAATGGAAAAACTTCGAGTGGTTTCATGCTACAATCAACTATGCGTTTATCTTTGACTTGACGTTTAAGCAAGCTATGTGCATACAGATATTGATCGAATTTACAGGCAAATGAAATGTAACAATATATTGCAATCCCAATTTATGTTTTTTTCGACAAACACTATATTTATGTCAACACGTCAAATTTTTTTGAAAACAGTTAGAATAAATAAAGATATAATCAAACCCTATTTAAAAAACCAAGGATGTTTTCAAAATGAAAAAAAAAGCTATAACAAAAAAAAGATTAAAAAAATATACACAAATATTAGAACTTAAGTTCACGTGAATTGAGATCATATAGATATAGAATACTTGTGACATTGATGAGTATTGAGAAGTCCAGAGAGTGTCGTCTATTTAGACACCGAAAGAGAAAAGAAAGACGTGTAAATAAACTTTTTAGGGTATATTGTAATTTATTTAAACTAGTCCCATTATGTTAAGTGTTCATTCCCTCCTTATTTCGCCCCATATTTTGGAGGAGCGCTGGCCACGCGCTGACGCACGGCCAGCGCGCCACACGTGAAGTCATTTATCCCACATTTGGGTTCTTAACCTATAAATACCCCCTCTTGGCCTTTGTATTCCTCACCTCTTGCAAACATTCTTTCTTCTCTTTTCTCTTTTCTAATCCTCTAAGTCTAACATCAAGTGTTCCAAACTTCTCATCTATCATTCCATTAAAGTAAACATATCTCTGCAAGAGAGCCACAGAAGTCTCTAATCTATACTTGTGCATTTTGTCAAGGGTCTTCTTTCTCATACCATTTCTATTAGAATCGAGTCTTTATGTTAGGTTAGGACTTGATTCAACAATCTATCTTTCATCTTATCGAGTTGTTAGGGAAGTCTTGTATCCGTGGGATCAAGCCTAGATCATTGGGGATCTAGTTGGGGTTTTGTAAAGCTTCCAAGGGGAAGGCTTTTAGATTTTATATGTTAAGTCAAATCACAGGTTCTTAGGGGTGGATTCCGAGGGCGGAATACCGTAGGTAGTAACTCTTCTGTATGAGCGTCGGTCTTTGTTGAAAGCGAGTGGAGTTAAATTGTAATACGGTTTGTAGTCCACCATAAGGATTATACTAGTGTATTATCGGAGTCATGGATTTGCAACTGG
>BQNB010148240.1:0-16325 GCA_026074375.1 Tanacetum coccineum | reverse complement strand
TCAATTTGTACCTGATGACATCAAATAACATCACTTTTATAGCATCATTTATCCCATGTAAATTACCCATTTTGTATAATTATTGCGAGAATTGGTACTTAATCGTTTATATTTGAGATTTGCAGTAATTATGGAGTACTTTATGAAGATTAGCTCAAAGGCACGACTTATGGAGCTTAAACAAAGAAATCTGAAGAATATTGTTCTGACATTCTATACGCCGTATCCAACAAGGAAGATATGGCGTATTTGTGCCTGCACTTCACAAGAAACCACAAAGAATTAAAGATGTATACGTCGTATCCAGAAGACCAGTATACATCGTATTCTATTTCAAGTATCTATATATTTTGGAAGATATTGAACATGGTCCCTACTCCAAGAAACCCCCTATACGCCGTATTAACCTCGACTAATACAGCGTATCGATGAAATTCCAGACACTATAAATAAAAGACCTAAAAGCGAGTTTTAGGTGTGCTTGATCATATTTATGATACCCTTACAACAAAAGTCAATTTTCAAAAGACAATAAGAGCAGAAGAGGTCAAGCAAAACTTCTAATTCTATAGGAAACACCATGTAACTCCCTATACTCTAACAATCATTCGATTTTTGGTATCATTCGTTTAACTCGGTTAGTTTACCTTGGTTGATTTGATTATTATTCTTATATTATTTACAATGGTTAAGGGTTAATACCCTTGGGTATTAGCCATGATTATGAAGATTTAAATGTTTGGTTTGTTTATATCGACTGCTTAATTTATCGTTGGTTGTTGTTTATGTTTATCAATTCATGTTTGTTTATGTGCTTAAGTATGCGACCCATCATTCAACTGGATCTAGGAATGTAAAATATCTAGCTAGCTAGATGTTGGGATGGCTCTCCATATCTGCAATTTATATAACTAGAGTAATAGGATCACAAATATTCACCTATCTTTACCATTGGTTTATGTGAACAAGTGATGTGTCGTTGTGTGGTGTATATTTTATTGATTCAAGTTTTAAATTTATTTTTAGCCGACTAAACCAAAAACAACACTTTAACGGGCAGTGTACCCGATCGGTAGTAGTTTCGTGGTAAGTAGGGTGTCGAACACTTGAAGCGAGGTTAAATCAATCAATTTTATTAATATCTTGGTTAGCTAATCTATATTAATTCTATTCTATTATAAACCTATGTCAGTTTAAATCCTAATTTTAACGGGAAAAGGGGGTTTTCAGCCTGAGAGACTAACACGGTTTGGTTGGTGACTACAATCAATTCAAGGCACTTTAACCCACGCAAGCTAAATAACAAAAGATAAAAGGGCGGTCAAGCTAAATATAAGAAAATTGTATTAACCATTATTAATCCGATTAGAAAGTTGGTTTATTTATTAAGTGCAATGATTTTTTCTCTCAAGGTGGCATATCATTCTTAAGACTTAGGAGTTACATCATCCTAAGACCTAGACACATTAGTTTTGTCACAATTAAAGCATCCGCATAAAGCATCCTTATTTGCTGATTATAATCTATCTTAGGGATTAAAGCAATGGTGATCTTGTTAAACCCTAGCTCATAGAGACTTTACCCACTTACCGCTTAATGGTAATTTACACACTAGTAGTCCACTTGTCCAACTATCTAATGGAATCAGAACGTTATTTGTTGAATTATCTAGGTTCACCTGCTAGTCAACACGATCAATAAACCATTGGCAATATCCAATTAACTAGTTAAGCCCGAAGTGTATCATAGACACAAACTTAGAAGGATAATATTCGTGATCCTATAATTCTATGGAGAGCTATCCCAGACTCTAGATTTACTTGGTCCGTATCACTAGATCCAGTTGAATAATAGGTCGCAAACAAAAGCGCGTAAACAAGTATAAATTGATAAACATAAACAAGCATTCAACAATAAATCAAGAAATCAAGATAAACAAATACCAAACATTCAGATCTTCATAATAATGGCTAATACCCGAAGGTATTAGCCTTTAAACGTCATAATAAATACAAGAGTAATTATTTAGCCAAGGTAAACTAACCGAGTTAAGGAATGATACCAAAAACTGAACGATTAATAAAGTATACAGAATTACATGTTGTCTCCTATGGAATTGATAAGGTTTCTTGACCTCTTCTGCACTTTTTCTCCTCTGAAAATTGACTTTTATGGTTTAGGTATCGAGAATATGATTAAGCACACTTAAAACTCATTTTTGAGTTTTCTATTTATACTGTCTGGTATTCGGTTCGATACGATGTATCCATGTATTGGATACGGCGTATTGGGGATTTTTTGGAGTAAGGACCACGTTTGATATCTTCCAGAATATTCATATAATATATCTTGAATACGGCGTATTAACGTGCGTTCGTTGTAGGACTTCTACACAAGAAGTTTTACAACTCCCTAGGCAGTGCACCTAATCGTTGTAGTTTATAATAGGCAAGACTCGGGGTTGTTTATCGTTCACTCGAGGAATAGGTTGGGAAGGTTTGATCATGGTCTAACAGAATTCTAAGGGTTGAGGGAAGATTCTTTTAGTATTTTTGTATTTTATGAAAGCGGGTAAAATCATATATTGGATAGAGTGGTTTGGTTTTAGCTAATTAAACTAAATATTAATCTAAACTAAGGGTGATAACAATAAGATAAAATATTGTGCTTATTTAATCATGTATTGCTCCCTAGATTATTCTCCTAGTGTAGTTGCCTTGTCACACTTATGATGATCTATGTAATTTTTTCCTAAAGCATGAACGAATTACACAAACCCGCCATCTACTTAGTATGCCGCTAGAGCAACGCACATGCAAGGTAGTATGAAGACTATTACACAGCCCTTAGGAGTTTACTTAGTGCATATAAAACACATTAAGAGTGGATCAACCATATTAGGGGGCAATTTAGTATGAAGACTGTTACCCGATGATATCCTATCTACATAATTACGTTTCCCTAGACATATCAACAGTGATGCAGACAAAAGCTGGTTTTCTAAGACCTAACATGCACATCCATCACAAGAAGCAACACCACTAAGATCTACATTCTAGGTTTCATACAATCATAAATAAATACAATAGGAGGTTTAGCCAAGCATGTTAAGAATAAAGCAATAACAATAAATCACATAACACATAGACATATTGAATGATTAAGTAAACCTTACTTGATTAAAACATGAATTGGAAGAGTTACAATAGGGTTTTTAGGCCCTAAAATCGTCTCCTATAGCTACTAAATAAACTAGGGTTCGTACCCTCTTTTAATTCTAAAGTTACACACTGAAAACCCTAAATTCGGGTTTGTATATATAAGAAAATCGACGCGATGGCGTCGCGTTTTAGTCATGACGCTATCATAAAAAGAATCTTCAAGATCTACGTTTGAGTCGGTGCGGGCTGACGCCGTCTTGAAATATGTGACGCCATCACTAGATGAGTTATGATGGCGTCAGATATAGTTGGTGACACCGTCTCCAGGCTCTGTTAGCAAAAATCTTCAAGATTCTTGGTGTGGGTTCGTAATATCGTCCGTTTCTTTTCCAAATGAGCCCAAGTCACGTGTAAACCATCTAAATGTCTTCCAAATGAGAAATACCTGAAAAGAAACGATTAAGTACCTACTTTGGGCATAAACACACGATTTTAGTGGTTAAACGACCCATAAAAAGTGTATAAAATGACACCTCATCACGTATTGAGTCTCTCTGGATACGACGTATTAAGCTTTATTTTTCTGTGGTCTTTGGTGAGTGCAGACACAAATACGCCGTATCTTCCTTGATGGATACGACATATTGGTCTTCAGAATAGTAATCTTCAAAATTCTTCATTTAAGCTCCAAAATGCGCGCCTTTTGCTAACTTTCACCAATTACTCCATAATTACTGTAATTCTCAAATATAAACGATTAAGTAACAATTCTTTGCAATAACTATACAAAATGGGTTAATATCATGGGATAAATGTTGCTATAAAATAGACGTTATTTGATGTCGTCATATATCCCCCACTTGAATCCTACTTGTCCTCAAGTAGCCTTTAGAAGTTTATAAAAATGTATCCCTAAGGATATTTTCCGTTAAAACATTTATTTGATCTATTACAACTACACACCCAAACACCTCACGAAATAGGATGATGAAATCACTCAAATCACTCAACTAATCTATGTGGTAACATGTAACTAAATCACTCAATTGCTCGGTCATGATGAGTATTCTATCATAAGCTTGGCAAGGATACACATCTCCACCACTAAAGCCAAGGAGTAACAAGTTTATAAAGGTAAATATGGGTTTCTGTATGGAAACGGAAACGAATGGGATACATTTGGGTGACTTTGGAGTGGAAGGGTTAGCTAATTACTTTACATGAATACACGCTGGTTTGGTTTCTAAGCAAAGACTCGAACGAAGATATACAAACTCTACACAACTCTACATCAATCTCTTTCTTTTTCTTTTCTCTTTTTTTTGAATAACATAATACATCACATGGGGTTTATAACACGTACCCCTACACTTGAGCTTTTACATGCTCGATATTTACAATCTAACTAATGAAGCGTTTTGAGGTGGATCAAAATAACATGGATATCATTTGACAAACATATGAGGGTATTGACTTAACTTTTCTTCCCCATTCTTTCGCGAAATAAATACTACCATGAATCCTAATCGTCCCAAAACTGTATTTACAAGGATAAGGACTTAGCAACCGTGTACTTAATAATTAACTTAGGTTAAACACAATAGAGTACTAAAAGTGAGTACATATAAGGTAGGCTAAGGCTTTTTGGGTGTAACGATTAGTTTTAAGGGTGACAATGCTCTTCATTAATAGTCTGGCTTAACTAGAAAATTACGAGAACCGTGAAAAAGGATAGGCTCAGAGGGTTGTACTAGGGTATCCTACACTAAAGGTGAGTGCATGGCAAAGGTGTGGGATAGTTATATGATCGAGGTGGCCATCATAACAATTACAGGTTTAAAACATGGGTTATTCCTAATGCCTCTTATCAAGCAAATCCTAATACTTATTATGCAGTCTCAGGATGCATCACTAAAACAAGTTCTAGAATTTAATATACTACTGGTACACTCATATGAATTTTACTAACACCAGGCATTCCAGAAAAGACGACGAAGACCACACGTACACATCTGTAATGGCAAAATAGACACATGTGACGGCTCACTCCTTAACTCGAACCGGTTAAAGATAAAATCATCTTGGGTTACCGACGATAGGTACCTGAATTCCTAATGATCTAAGGGCGAACCTCACATTTTTGGGTGGAATTTTGAGGGTTATTGTTCTAGTAATATAAATTCCTATCCATGGGACGCTAATAATACTCAATTTTCATTGGTATGTGTCGTAATAAATTTTAAATTTTGCTAAAAATCACCCTTTTATGCTATGTTTCAATATATTACCCATCTTTTTTAAGGACAAAGCAAATGACAAATGAAAGAATAGTTTCTAAGGCTTATTTCCCCTACACTTATTTTGAACATTGTCCCCAATGTTCATTGGAAGTACCCATTAAAACAGATAAAGGGAAAAGAAAACAAGTAAAAGAAACTAGTACTCCCCTGGTTTACTCAATAATGGAGAAGAAACATGCGATAACTGGTTAGATCGTCCTTCGAGAATCATCCAATAGAACTTCCTAAGAACTTCCAAGCTTCTTCTCATCAAATATAACCTGTAATCAAAGACAGAGAAAACTATTCCAAGCAAAAAATCTGTGATTTACCAATATACAATATGAATTTAGGGTTCGACTCGATAGATAGGATGAAAGAATTGTTAAACTTTTTAGGTTTGCAGGTTTATACAGAAGAATGCCTATATTAAATGTTGCACAAGTTTTATTTTCAAAAATAATTAAAAAAATTTAAGTTTTTTGGACCTGGGCATTTGACGTCGTCAAGGTTGGTGTGGCCCCGTCATAGGTATCATGGGGATGACGTCACTTGTTAATCGTGACGCCGTCTCCACCGTCTGTGAAAATGAAAATTTTGTTTTTTGATGAAAAATTTCCTGCTCTTGATTCCATAAGTTAGTTCCTGTATAAATTGCTGTACAAAACCTAAGATTTAACAATTTAACCATATGACTCGAAATTGACGCGAATTAATCTAAACAATTCATTTAACATGTTTGAATTTTGCTCAAAAGCCGGATAAATTCCCCTACACTTATTGTTTGCAAAATACCTTTGATTGAAATTAAGACGAGGTTAAAGACAATACAAAACATGATTACAAGATAGTTTAAACATAATAAAACAAATAGTAAAGAATTAAAACACACATGACACTCCTAATATGCGGGAAAAGTAAATTGGGTTGCCTCCCAAGAAGCGCTTTTCTTTATTAACGAGTCTTATAGCTAGACTCGAAGTCACACGTCCTTACGTGACTTCTCCTTTGTTATCCATCATCTCTTTTTCTAACCTCATTAAATGCCTAATCCCCTCCTATCACCATCGTCTTGCTTGTATTCATCTCCGATAAGCAAGCTCTGGTAGTAATGCGTTCTTCCGTGGCCAAAGTTTTCTTCATGGGCAGACGGGGGTATTGAATCGGTGCTTAGTCCCATAAGCCATGTTTTACTGAATACCTCCATGGTGTAGGGCATTTTAAATGTGATTTTCTCATCACCTTGCTTAAACATGACTGTCCCTATTTCTTCACTATAGACGAGGTCGGTTTCGTCTATAAAGGGTTTTCCAAAAACCATTTCTCCAAGGTGGCGATCGATAATGCTACTGGTATCTTCCAATACCATGAAGTCACATTCGTAGGTAAGGCTTCCTATGAAAACTTTAATATGCTCCACCCTTCTTACAAAGTTGCTAATCTTATCGGGTTTTGATAGTTTCTGCCTTGATCTAAGCCCACAAGTCATGATTTGATTATATTGATGCCTAGACATGATGTTGATTGGTGATTCTAGGTCTATGTAGGCATGCCTCTTGAAGATATGACCGACCATGCAGGAGATCTTTATGTTGTTTGGGATTCCGGCTCTTACTTTTGCCCATACCCATGGGGGTCGAGGGTGCTTTAACAGCCATTCATGATGTGATAGTTCCATCATAGTTGGGAATGAGTTAAAGCTTTCTTCTTCTTCATCTCCATCCTCTTCCTCTCCTTTAAATACTTCTTTGACTTCTTCATCAGTTTTGAATTCACTTTCTTCTTCTTCGATCACTTCTTCTACTTTCATGTCGGTTTCCATCCCATCTTCTTCCTTGCCTTGCTTCTTTATCTCTTTATTTCTTTTAACCATATCATCAAGTTTGTGCTTATGTGTGCTGGTGGAAGAGGTGTCTTCTTCATCTGTATCACTTTCAGTACATAGGATAACCATTGAATTAACAAAATGAATATGTTTTAGAGCTGAAGGATTTTTGTTTAGTTCTTTTATGGATGCGGGAGAGAGATATTTTGGGGAGAGCAATTTTGATAGGCTTTTGATTCCTTTCTTCATGAGATCCTCCCTTTTGTCATGGCTGATTACTGCAATGCTTTTGGGAGCCATAGGATTTCCTGCATTTCCGGGGGTAGACATGCTATTGAGTTTCTCGGAAATAGTTTTCCAAAGGAGGTTAATCTTGCCAAACATGTCGTTCTGTTGTTGTTCTAGTTGGGTTCTTATGTGAGATAACCTTTTCTCTTGGTTAGAGTCGAAATTAAGTAATGCCTTTTTAAGCTTCGTTTGATAACTAGAGGAGTGGATAGAGACTGACCCCCCTTGTGGGCTAGTGAAGGTTTGGGTGTGTGCCCAATTGAAGTTTGGTTTCTCCTTCTAGGTGTTGGTGGCGTCATTAAAACTCATTGGTCCTTGGTTCGGGGTGAACCTCTCGCTTCCCATTTTGTTTATACGCGAAGATGCATAGTCAACACAAGCCTGCTTGGGATCATCTATGCAAACATGAGTGTCGTGGGGACCTTTGCAGATTTTGCACGGGGTAGAGATTTTGTTTACTTAAGTGGGTTGTGTCAGAGCAAGATGAGCTTCCATCAAATGTTGAACTTGATTTTCGTGCTCGATTAGACGGCGGTCAGATGTACTCGGGACATCTTGAGACAATGCGATTGCCTTGAACGGCTTAGCGAAATCCCTTGGGTCATTCTAACTTTCGTTGTTATAGAGGGCGAGGTCCTCTAATATTGCCCATGATTCTTTGGGGTTGAGGTCACGAAGCTTACCACCGGCCAATTGGTCAATGGTTCGTCTTGTAACAGGATTGACAAGGTCATAAAAAATTTGGACTTGGAGCCAAAGATCGATGGCATGATGAGGGATTTTTTGGAGTAAGTCCTTGAAACGAGTCCATGCTTCGGATAGAGATTCTCCATGATGTTGTTGGAACATCAAGATATCATTGCGGAGTTTTGCAGTCCTTCTCGGTGGAAATAATTGATCAAGGAATCAGGTAGTAAGATCCTCCCATGTGGAGATGGATCCTGCTAGAAGGCGTTCAATCTAATTGCTAGCTTGATCGCGTAAGGAAAATCGAAATAAACGTAGGTGCGTTCTTTCCCTGTTTTCACCGTCAAGGTCTAGTGAGTCCACAAGTTTAAAGAAATCCTAGAGGTGTTGATTTGGATCCTCGGACCGTATTCCATGGAATGAGCATCCGTTTTGCACCAACCGGATGGTGTCGGATCGAAGAGGTGCCACGTTGTTCCCTTCAGAGAGATCGATGGTATTCCTATAGCCCTTGTGGCTTGGTTTGGAGTAATCTCCTAGAGTACGGATATGATTCTCGTCTCCCATGGTGGTTGACGAGAATGGGTTATGAAACAGATAACACGAAGAAAAGATAGACTACAAGAAAGCTAATGCGCAAGAATTAAATTCTTACTTGAAAGGATTCAAGCAAGTAGAACTAAGCTAAACTATGATCAAAACCTAACTATTCCCCAGGTGGCGACGCCAAAAACTTGACGTGCGATCTTTATAGGACTTTTACACAAGAAGTTTTACAACTCCCTAGGCAGTGAACCTAATCGTTGTAGTGTAGTATAGGCAAGATTCGGGGTTGTTTATCGTTCACTCGAGGAATATGTTGGGAAGGTTTGATCACGATCTAACAGAATTCTAAGGGTTGAAGGAAGATTCTTTTTGTATTTTTATATTTTATGAAAGCAGCAAGTAAATCATATATATTTGAGAGAGGTTTGGTTTTAGCTATTAACTAAATATAAATCTATACGCTAATTGGTGATAACAATAAGATAAAAGACTGTGTTTATTTAATCATGTATTACTCCCTATGATTACATTCTCCTAGTGTTTTGCCTCTTTTGCACCCTTGTAATGATCTGTGAAACTAGTTCCTAGTCATGAACGCTACACGAACCCTGACCAATTCGTACTACTTAGTATACCGCTAGAGCAACGCACACGTAAGGTAGTATGAAGAACTATTACATGGCCCCTAGGGGTACACTAATTCAGTGAAATTTATTTATATTAACAGTGGAACAACCATATTAGGGGGCCAAGGTAAAATAACAACCCGTAATTTTCATCAATGTAAATATCCATCTATTAAACTAGATGCAATGTACTACCCATCTATTAAAGTATATACCACCTTTTTACAGGGAATTTTTTTGCTTTATTCCATTATGTAACATAGCTTACATAACTAAACTAAACGAGCTCACGCAACAACCAATGCCAACTACAACTATGTTTACATTATGTAAACATCCTAATATGTCAAGTTTATTTTAAATATCCATTTTTCCCATGTACGTATCCCATTTAACGTACCTTTACAATGTTATTCCAAAACAACATTATACTTAACGATTATTCCAAAAAACCCTAATTACATGTCAAAAACAAGTGTATAAATGTTTTAAAAGCATTGTACAAGTTATGAGTAACAATTCACATTTTTTTACATCTTTTATGACTTCGATAATCCAACTGTTTAAATTTGGAACTTCTACGTGTTTTGTTTTTATTTCACGTCCATTTGGTTAAATCGTCGTAAGTAAATACAATCATTCACAACTAAACGGGCGTCAACATACTACTAAATATTTACGTCAACCAAGTGTTAGATAATTAATTATTTTGAGAAAAATTATAATCTTGGTTCATTTATTTTATCGGTTACTGTAAAGTGATTTACGTTTTCGCGATAAAATTTGTTTAGGGGCAATAGCCCGAACCACAAAACATTTCTCTACGCTTCAACAAATACTCCAGGTTTTATACCCAATGCCTCAAAGTATATAAAACTTTAAATTACCCACATATATAATGGACTCCCATATAATAAAAACAAACCAAGCATAAATATTTTAAAATCTTACCTTAATAAAAGAAACTACAACTTACCATTACAACTTAACTTTCCTATATATGCAAGTATACCTTCCATTTTTGAATTCAAGATAAATAAAATTGTCTTGTCATTACTTAATTCATGGTTAATTCACTCTTTAGGGAACCAAAGACATAACATTAGAAAAACTAGTCCCAGTGACATAGTGGTTTTGATACCACTAGTCATCCTCATTTCACTCCCCTTTTTTCCGTGTGATTTCCAACTCCTAAAGCCCCCCCCACCTTTGGTATTTGATATAACTCATTATTGACTTTCACTTGACGCAGTATAATTCTTGCACTCCTAGAAAGATATAAACACAAGTTCAGTTTCCTTTACCACAAATCAAAACATCTATTCTTTTTCTTCTACATAGCCCCTTCCAAAAAACCAAACCACCAATAAATTCATACAACTTATTTTACCACTTATACAAGTAACTAAGATCATATCTAAGGTGATATAAGAAGGTTTGGAACCTTGGTTGGTTGATTAAGAGGGTTAATCAAAAGAAAAGCAAAATTAGGGTTTCTATTGAATTAGGGTTTTCAAAGCTTGAAAGCTAGGGTTTTATATCTAAACAAGGGTTTAGATATTGTGGGTTATCATCTTACATCATCATAAGGTTATCTAAAACTCTTAATAACTTTACATTTATCATTTTATGTATATATAAGTTCTATATAGCAAAATCCCATTTAGGGGGATACTTTGAACATATAAAATGGTTTTTACTTGTGATTAAGATTTTAAACCACTTTTACATATGTTATGAGGATGGTAATATCATGATATAATGGGATTATAAGTATGGTACCATGTTGGTTAAAGTATAAAAAGTGTATGTATAAACTAGTAAGCAAAAGTTACTTAAGAAAGTTTATGACTTAAAAGCCTTGTTAAGACATTGTTTAACTTTGACACAATGGACCAAAAATATGGACTAATGGACATTGTTAAAAATGTAAGACATGTGGTATAATGACTTGTAAAGGACTTGTGGTATTTTATTAGGTTGAAAAGTATATAAAACAAGTTATAAAAATGAGTACACATAAGTATTGAAAAGGGGCTGTTAAAATTCGACTTTCAAACAGTAGGTTTGACATTTTAGAGAGATACTACATGTCACAAGGATCGCGGCATGTTAGAGACCTCGAAAAAACCGATTTATAACGAAGAGATACATTAATACAAGTTTTACCGATAATAAATACTTTTATAAAAATAATTTTATAAGTACGTTACTATTCCATCAGGACTTATCTTTTTAGAAAAACATCATAAATAAATAGAACATAAAATTCAAGAAAGTGCCTCGAAAGAATTACTAAAAACGGAGCCAAACGAATAAAATACATGTATACGATAATTAAAGTTTATAAAAGTAAATTTTTATAAACTATGAACAGTAAAATTTACTATTCCATTCAGACCCAAATGTATAAAATATGATAATTTTGATACCATTTTTCAATTACAAAGACGTACTCGAAGGAAATCAGCTAAAATCGGATAAAAACGAATAAGTAACTTTACTTTACGAGTTTACGGTTTACGACGAATAATTTTATAAAAATAACTTTATAAAAGTATATGAACAGTAAAAACCACTGTTCACCAGGGGACTCAAATATTTAAAATGTAATATTTTGATACATCATCTTAATACGAGAACGTGGACATAAGAAACGTAAGAAACGGGCTTAAAACGATAAAGTTACGCCGTTTTTACCAAAGAGATATTTATAAACGTTTTTACATTATAAATATGATTTCACAAACGCAATTAGATGGTGATGTAGCTATATAGAATTATATATGGTGTTAGTTAATCAAAGTGCTTAGTACTCATACGGCCTATAATTAATTAGGTTGCATTCGGCGTTTATCTGACGCATTTTCTATGATATACTTGATATTCATTCACTCGAGGTAAGTTCATAGCCCCATGTTTTACAATTACAATGATTTACAAGTTTTGGGGTGAGAAACATATGCATGTTTTTACAATTAGACGCAAGTGGACATTTTTATATTATGATTACGTGTTTGCCTAGGTAACAATACCCAATGAGCCCATTATCATGAACTGTTAAATTACTGGATTGTAAGCGCGAATGTTATAAATAGATCTATTTAGGGGTGACGCACTCGTTTTGGTGATTAGCTATCACGGGAATGAACGTATACCATGTCGGATTTGGGATGTTCCGGGTTGAACATCATCAAGGGCAATGTAGGCAATTTTATATTGCAATTCATATATGTCGAGCTTTAGTATCATGAGCTTCGAGAAACGTAATGACATTTTTGTGATGTTTGCATTTGATGTATTATCACGGGGGAAATCTTGCGGTCCTACACTTATATATTTTACAAACCTAGGAATTCACCAACATTATTGTTGACATATTAAAGCAATGTTTTTCAGGAGGTCAATAAGGCACGAGGTGCAAGGGGATACATTGATGGTTATATTTGGATGTCACATGCTTAAAGATTTGGTTGCATTACATTTTACGGAAAACATTTGTTATGAACTGAAATCTTTGTATAATTAACAATGAACAAGTTAAGTTTCGGGCTTTTGTAACAAACAATTTGCTAAATCCAATGTATCAGTTTTAAACGACTTTTAATGGTCGTTCTGTATATATATCTTGTGTTATTGATCTATGAAGTATCACCCCCAACCCATATTATAACAACCCGAAATTTTCATCAAAACAAAATCAACCTATTTTATTATGATCATATTTGTACGGAGAAATTTTTCGCTTTATTACATTCTATTAGATAACATTGTTTGCATAGTAAATTACACAAGTTCACACAACCTACTTATGCCATCTATATCTATATTTATATTATATAAACATCTTGATATGTCAAGTCTATATCTTAACATCAATATTACTAAGTACATTATCCATTTAACGTACCATTTACAACGCTATATCAAAACGGACTTTAAATGTTAAACGTTTACCTCTAAACCCTAACTATATGTAATGTATACATATCAATGTACAAATATTCAAAGCATATGTACAAGTAATATAGCATCTCAATTGAATACACATTCCCTCCAAAATAAAGTACAAGTCTTATAAAGCACAATGTACAAGTCATTAAGCATAACATCCAAAATAGCCGTTTTACCTCCTAAAGTGCATGTGAAATACATTAAAAGTGGATCAACCATATTAGGGGGCAATGTAGTATGAAGACTGTTACCCGATGGTATTCTTTCTACACAATCACGTTTCCCTGGACATATCAACAGCGATACAAACAAAAGCTGGTTTTCTAAGACCTAACGTGCACATCCATCACAAGAAGCAACGCCACTAAGATCTACATTATAGGTTTCATACAATCATAAATAAATACAATAGGAGGTTTAGCCGAGCATGTTAAGAATAAAGCAAGAATAATAAATCACACAACACATAGACATATTGAATGATTAAGTAAACCTTACTTGATTAAAACATGAATTGGAAGAGGTACAATAGGGTTTTTAGGCCCTAAAATCGTCTTCTACTGCTGCTAAACAAACTAGGGTTCGTACCTTTTTTTTTATTCTAAAGTTACACACTGAAAACCTTAAATTCAGGTTTGTATATATAAGAAAATCGACACGATGGCGTCGCGTTTTAATCGTAACGCCGTCATAAAATGAATCTTCTAGATCCGCGTCTGAGTCGGTGCCGGCTGACGCCGTCTTGAAATATGTGACGCCGTCACTGAATGAGTTGTGACGGCGTCGTATATGGATTGTGACGCCGTCTCCAGGCTCTGTGAGCACAAATCTTCAAGAGTCTTGGTGTTGGTTTGTAATCTCGTCCGTTTCTTCTCCAAATGAGCCCAAGTCACATGTAATCCATCCAAATGTCTTCCAAAAGAGAAATACCTGAAAAGGAACGATTAAGTACCTATTTTGGGCATAAACACACAATTTCGGGGGTTAAACGACCCCGAAAAAGTGTATAAAATGACACATCATCAATGAACAATACGAAATCAATATAATCAAACAAGTAATGATAAACAAAATTGAATGATTAATGTAATAACTTATCTCAATGTTACGTTTGAATTCATATAGTGAAAAAAGCTTAAAAAATTCCTAAAACCTGTTACGGTTTTGCTCGCAAAAGATCCATACGATATTATGAAAACAATGTCAAATGTATATAAGTTTTGGGGTGTGAAAACGTGAGTCTTCGGCTATGACGCCGTCAGCTCGCCGTCTTGATTATGATTTATTTTCCACCAACTTGTTGTGAGTTCTTCAGGTCTAGATGGTGACGGCGTCAGGATGCCCATCTCAGTCCATTGACACGTCACAAAACATCTTCAAAATCATCTTTCACGACACTTCTTGTGACGGCGTCAGGCATGCCGGTCACAAACTTTAAACTTTATCTTTTCTTTCGTTCTTCATCTAAATGATCACAAATCTTGTATGTTTCCAACAAATTGGTTCCCAAGTACCTAAAGTCAAAAAGAAATGATTTGTAGTCCATAGCCTCATACGCCCAAATCTGCAGCGCCTTTGTATTTGTCATAGAGATACATATCACTTTGCCTTTTTCTTTGCTTTATTCTCAACCTCCCCCTCCCCCAACCCTCCGCCCACTTCCTCGGCTAAGTCATCTTCTGAATCAAGAACTTTACATCCTTCAGTTAACTTTTGTTCTTTTACACACACAACTTCTTTTCTTCGTGAAAACTTTTATATTTACTCATGTCTAGTTGACATGACTTAATCAGCTGGTTCAATGCACACTTAACCCATGATAATGACTCAAAAAATCCCATGTCGTTCACCATCTTTAGTTTTTCATTGCTAACATGTACATTTTTTGGTTTATCCAGCAAAATACCCTCAACAAAAATGCACATGCCCAATTTGTACAAAGTATCTACATTTTCACAACGATGCTTAACTTTGTAAGGAAATTCTTATAACTCAATTAGTTCTTTGTTGTTAAACAATTCAACAATAAGATAATCGTCTTGACAATGGGCTTTACTTTTATCATCGGATGGTGTTTTTGAGTAATTTAGTCCAGTAATTAAGAAAAAATCGTCACACCAAAATCTACATACCTTGTTACAAAAGAGAAAATGTACATCGGAATATGGTATTGGTTACTTACATATCTTACGGAGAAGCAACTCAATTATTGGAACACCAAAAAAGTTAAATTCTTTTATAGAGAAAATTTGTTTGAATACAGAATTTTGGGTTCTTTCGTGCAGACCTCGCTTTTCAAATAGCCTCTACCACGGTATGTAACGCTAGTGGGAAATATGTCGGCCTCACTAACGACTAGACTTTACAAAAGACATGAACAAAAATAAAGTTACAAAAAATTTAAAAAAATTAACTAAATCATCATAACATAAAAGGAATTAAATGATTCGTTAATTGCGGTCAACTATATTATTAACCTTAGACATGATGGGAGAATGAGATTTGATTTAAACAATACTCAGTTTTAGGATTGATGAATGATAAACGATCGGGACGGAAATGGCTATGAGGAGAGAAAAGAAAGGAGGAAGAAAAAAGTTGATATTAAAGAGATTAGGGCTAAACTTTGAATGAAAAAAACTTATTAGCCGGTTTTTAACAATTGTTGTTAGTAATTGCTTCCCAATAGTTTCGTAATTAATATGAAACACGATGCAATAGAAAATCACGTGGGATACCGACATGCACTCATCTTCAAAAAAGAAGGATTTCGCAATGAAGCGTACACTATCACAATATTATCTGGTCTTGCGGTCGAGTTGAGAATGATAATGCCGAACCTACCGAAAACCTTCAGAATTGAACAAAATATATGTCGAATGTAGAGAATTTAACGAGCAATACACTGAACTACTTTCAAGATTTTTGGTTCTAAAATGCATTTCAAAAGGCGATATAA
>BQNB010148239.1:0-16325 GCA_026074375.1 Tanacetum coccineum | reverse complement strand
CATCCCTTGGTTATGTTAATACAACCAAACACACCCTAATCCGACACCCTCCCCGCTGTCCACAGCCAAACCCGACGCACACCCCGGCTGTTTCGACAGCCAAACCCGACACCCCTTATGTTGTTTTTGTCAACCCCAAACGCACCCTACGTCGGGATTGTTCAACTGCCGAAGCAAACACCACCCTCGTGGTGGTTTTCACCACAAAAAAACAAACACGCCCTTCGTGGCTGTTACACGCAAAACAAATGCACCCTCGGTGCTATTACCACCACCCGACGCACCCTCGAGGAGGTGGTCGCGGTGGTGCTTGGCGTGGGTAGAGGTGATGGTGCGTGGTGGTGTCGGTATGATGATGATTATGACGACGGTGGTTTCGGTGGTGGTGATGGTTATGATGATGATGATGGAACGATGATGATGATGGAACGATGATGATGATGATGATGGTGATAGCAGTGGCGCGTGGGGCGAGTGGGGTGATGGATCGGGGAGATCCGGTGACGGGGATCATTTTTGGAGTTGGCCGAAAAAGTCCACCGGAAAAGTTTTCTGGCGGCGGTGGTGGCCGGAATCCGGCCAGAGAAGATGACCGGAGGTGGTCGGAGGGTGGTCGCCGACGGCCGGATAAATAGGAGAGGGAGAGAGAGAATGAGGGTGATGTGTGTGTGTATTTTTATATGAAAATGAGAAAAAAATGTATAAAGTTTTATATATATAATAAAACTTTATAATCATTGTGACAAGTATAAATAAGTTGAGGGTAAAAAGTGTAACTTCTTCATATACTTTTTGATAAAAGCGGTTCGGGACTCATTTGAGTGACTTAACGGATGAATCAACGCACGAAACTTGCGCCATTGTTTTCCGAATCATTTTTCTGATAAAAATGAGTATTTACTTGATAATGTTTCATAAATATTTTATAACATTTAATAAAATATCTGTTATTCATTTTGTGAACTGGTTTCGTCTTGTCCGAAATAAAAATTGGATTTCAACTCGAGTATTCGCGTTATCCGCAACGCTGTTAATTAAAATGATGACTAATTTATTTAATATTTTTATTAAATAAATACTGATAATTAAAAACAAATTTAATTGTTTTTGTGTGTCCGCGTTGTATATTGTTCGAAAAATGTTTGCGGTGCTGTTTTAGCCCTTTTCGGCTCGTTTCCAGGTCTCGGGCGAAACTGAAAAGTTGTCAGGAATGTCGTTTCACATCAAATTGCTTTAGAGTCCGAGTCGTGAATACGTGATATAGATGATCGTTCTTATAAGTCAAGCCAGACCTAAAAGTCAAAGGGTATAATAATTATCTAAAAATATCTAAAAAAATCCTAACATTCTCAGATGTAACACCAGATAGTTTATCAACCGTACAACCTTCTTCTACAACAATTAATCAAGATGCCAACCGTCCAACAAGCAATATCATCCACCGTCATCATATGTAGTATAACCTCCTAGTCTGACATCAAGGTTTGCAGCTGTACCCACTACGAAGCAAGCCTTTTGTCTCAAGCTGACAATGATTCCCCTTTCATAAATGTGTTTGCTCCAGGAACCTAGTTTAATGATTCTCATCTAGGATGGTCGGTTTCTACTGAATCTATACAAGTTGTTTTACCCATACAATCATACTTTGAAAATGGGTCAAAGGATACCCACTGGAGTAATGTAATCCCGAATATCCTTCTCGTCCCTCCCCGGTGTCTAACCAGAAATAGTTTAGCTAAGATGCCTTGTGGTGTTCCTTTACAATTAATGTATTGTCAAAAGTCAAGACCCAAGAATGTTAAGACTACTATAAGAGAAGCATTGCCTGGTTGAATCTATGCGCCGTAAGATATCTACGAATATAGTCAACTTCAAGTATAGGAATTAGTTGAAGTTGGAGGTGTTGAGTGTAGATGGAGAGTGGAGTAAGTGTGGAGGTGAAGAAGTCTCAAAACCAGATTGTGTTTTTAATGAAAATTCGGCTCCTCAAGGTAGATTTACAAAAGTAAGCTTGAAGAGAATGGTGTTAGTTTAAGAACACGGCAAACGGTTAGTAGCGAAAGGAAATCGATAAGAATGGTAACAATTTTGAGGAATCATTTGCAAACCGGTTGCACAGATAAAGGCTATCAAATCTTCTTTGCAATGCCACCCCCCAGAGCAAAAAACATGATTTATCTACCAGATGGATGTCAAGACTTGCATTTCCTAAATGGTAGAGCTAAAAAGAAGAAGGTCTATTTTAGCAACGCCGAGGGCTTAATTCGATCAGATTACCCAACATACGTCTATCATCTAAATAGCGTTCTTTAGGTCTAAAGCAATGCTCCAATTGCTGGAATAACACCTTATCAAGGTTTCCTTCGGACAAACAAAGTTTCAAAGGTGTAGTGGATCATACGTTATTCACGACTGAAAGCAGGCAAGACCTATTCTTCATGTTTAAATTTATGTAGATGAAATTAAATTTACCTCGAACTGATCCTAATGCTTTGGACATATTTTCCCAAAGAGAGTGAGTTCAAAATTTTAATGCAATGATGGGGCAAATTTCATTTTTCTTAGTTTACAAGTTTCATAAAGTCCCAGAGCATCTTTATAAGTCAACAAAATATAGCTCAAAGGTATATTTTAATAAAATAGGGAATGGATACTTCTGAACCCTGTAAGAAACACCAATGTGGATCGCTTAAAACTGGATGAGGACCGCCTTTGGGATTCCAGATGACCAAAGTCTCAAATTTGTGGTAGGTCGTCTCCCTTAAAGTACACTCAACTGGATCTAGTGATACGGACCAAGTAATCTAGATGTCGGGATAGCTCTCCATATAGTGATTTATACATCTAGACCAATAGGATCACAAATAACGACCTATCTTTGCCCTTAGATTGTGAGCTTAGTTGGACCTGCAGGTGACCTAGGGATCAACGAGTATGTTCTCGATTAATTGGTAAAGACTTGGTTAGTGGACTACTAGTGTATGAATTGCCATTAAGCAGTAAGTGGGTAAAGTCTCTATGAGCTAGGGTTTAACAAGATCACCATTGCTTTAATCCCTAAGATAGATTATAATCAGCAAATAAGGATGCTTTATGCGGATGCATTTAATTGTGACAGAATTCTACGTGTCTAGGTTTAAGGAAGAAGTACCACCTTAATCTTAAGAATGATATGCCGCCTCGAGATAAGTAATCATTGCACTAAATAAACAAACCAACGTTCTGATTGGATTAATAATGGTTAATACAGTTTTCTTATATTTGGCTAGACTGCTCTTTTATCTTCTGTTAATTTGCTTGCGTGTGTTTTAGTGTCTTAAGTAGATTTTAGTTACCACAAAACCCGTTAGATTTAGGACTAACATAGGTTTAGCATAGGTTTAACATAGAATAGGATTAACATAGTTTAGATAACCAAAATATTAATAAATTGAAAGATTGTTTCTCGCTCTTAGTGATCGACACCTTACTTACCACGAAACTACCACCGACCGGGTACACTACCCGTTAAAGTGTTGTTTTTGGTTAAGTCGGCAAAATATAAATTTAAAACTTGAAATCATAAAATTAACGCCACACAACGACAGCACAATCAAGTTTTTGGCGCCGCTGCCGGGGAGTGAAAATTTAATCTTGATTTTTATTTGATATTTTGGTTATTAACATTAGATTAGATCTAACCCTTAGGATTAGTATAAATTAGATTAGTGTATAATTCTGTATATTTTGTAGTTTGCTTGTATATTTGCGTGTTTAATTGTTTGCGTATTTAATTGTTTTTCATAATACACTGTTCTGGTCGATAAATTGATATGGCGTATCCACTTCCATTGGATACGGCGTATCTAACTTTCTTATCCAATACAGCGTATTCATTTAAAAAGATTAATACAGCGTATTCAGTTCCATTGGAGACGGCGTATTAACTATCTGATACAGTAACAGATCTGGTTTTTCACATTTAATTGTCGTATGTGTTTTCTTTCCCCTGAGCCCATCCTACTGATTGTTTATCCCTTGTTTCAGGTAGTGCATGACAAGAAGTTCGACTAAGGAACTATTTTGTTGATCCCACTTTAATAGATTGAATTCCTTAAGCTTGTATAAGGATTAGTTATATTAGATAAATCTAACACAACTATAGTAGAAACTTTGAATGTATTAAAGATTATGCCGAATCTAATCTTTAATATTAAGAAGAATTATCAATGGAACAGTAATTATATGAACATATAATTCAACAAACAAAAGCTCCAATATTATAATAATATGAATACTCTCAAAGTATTAGGGTTACAAAGACCTTGAAGCTAAGACTAAGATTGATTTTGGTTTTGGTTTTGGTACATCAATCTCTATGCCCTAGGACCTTCTTTTATACACCAAGGAGTCCTAAACAATACTTTCCTAAGAATATCAAATCTTTTAAACAAATAAGTTATACATATCTATTGTTGGGATTAAAAGCCTTCTTAATGCTGTTAGTATTACTGCTGCTCTTATTGATGTTAATGCTGCTCAGTCAAAGTTAGTACTACTGGAGAATTTCAATAAAAATTATTCTAAGTGTTTAAGACTGCTAGTGAAGTTACAACTGCCAGTACAAAGTTACTACTGCTAGAGGAAGTTACTACTACTAGTGGAAGTTAAGACTGCTCAGAGACTTAGAAGAAAAACTGCTAAGTAGTTACTACTGCTAGTACAAAAGTTACTACTGTTAGTACAAAGTTAATGCTGCTGAAGGAGTTAATGCTGCTAGTGAAGAAGTTAGTACTGCTGAGTTAGTTAGTACTGCTTATGTGATTTGTATGAGATATTTTGGTAAAAGATATGTATAAGTTATTTGTTTAGAAGATTATGATTACTTAGGAAAGTATTGTAAGCCGTTTAGGACTCCTTGGTGTATAAAAGGAGGTCCTAGGGCATAGAGATTGATGTACGTAGCAAAACCAAAATCAATCTTAGTCTTAGCTTCAAGGTCTTTGCAACCCTAATACTTTGAGAGTATTCGTATTATTATAATATTGGAGCTTTTGTTTGTTGAATTATATGTTCATATAATTACTGTTTCATTAATAGTTCTTCTTAATATTAAAGATTAGATTCCGCATAATCTTTAATACATTCAAAGTTTCTACTATAGTTGTGTTAGATTTATCTAATATAACTAAACCTTATACAAGCTTAAGGAATTCGATCTATTGAAGTGGGATCAACAAGTGGTATCAGAGCTTGTTGCTTTGAGAAACTTTGCTAGAAGATATGGATCAAGATTCTACACACATGGTGGCTGCATCCAAAGTTCCCATGCTCAAACCGGGTGAGTTTGAGTTATGGAGGATGAGGATTGAATAATATATCCAGATGATAGACTATCTATGGGAAGTCATAGAGAATTGGTGCAAACCTTGCCAAAAACATAAGTTGTGGAAGGTGTTCAACATTGTTGCCTATTACATCTGCTAAAGATAAGGCTCAAAGAAGATTAGAAGTGAAGGCTAGAAGTACTTTAATGATGGGCATTCCCAATGAACATCACTTAAAGTTTAACTTTATAAAGGATGCTAATCTGTTACTAGAAGCTATAGAAAAGAGATTTGGTGGGAATGCAGCTACTAAGAAGACTCAAAGAAATCTCTTAAAGCAGCAATATGAAAACTTCACTACTCTAAGCTCAGAGATGCTTGATCAAACCTTTGATAGGCTTCAAAAGCTTGTGAGTCAGTTGGAGCTTTTGGATGAAAAGCTTTCACAAGAAGATGTTAATCAAAAGTTATTAAGAAGCTTGTCACCTGAGTGGAACACACATGCTATTGTGTGGAGGAATAAAGCTGAGTTAGAAACAATGAGCATGGATGATCTCTATAACAACCTCAAGGTGTATGAACCAGAAGTCAAAGGGATGTCTAGCTCAAGTTCAAGCACACAGAACATGGCTTTTGTGTCCTCTTCAAATAACAACACTAGCAGCTCTAATGAAGCAGTTAATGCTGCTCATGGAGTTACTACTGCTAGCACTCAAGTTAATGCTGCTAACTCTACAAATATTGATAACTTGAGTGATGCTGTTATTTGTGCATTCTTTACTAGTCAACCAAATAGTCCTCAACTTGTACATGAGGACTTGCAACAAATTCATCTTAATGACATAGAAGACATAGATTTGAGATGGCAAATAGCCATGTTGATTTATGAGGGCTAGAAGGTTTTTAAAGAATACATGAAGGAAGCTTACTGTTAATGGAAATGAGACGGTTGGTTTTGATAAGTCCAAAGTGGAGTGCTACAACTACCACAAGAGGGGACATTTTGCTAGGGAGTGCAGAGCTCCAAGAAATCAAGACAACAAGAACAAGGAAAGCTCAAGAAGGAGTGTGCCTGTGGAAACATCTACTTCCACAACTTTGGTGTCATGTGATGGTCTTGGTGGATATAACACCCTCATGGTTTTTTTTTTTGAGTTCATGTACGAACATTATGTAATTCACAATTTTATTTTTTAGGGTTTTAAGTTGTGTTTGCTTCTGAAAATCGTAATCGTTAAGCTAAATCGCGTAAACTAAAAATGATCATTCAATGTAAAAGGGCATTAAACGATTAAATGTTTACATCAAGCAAGTGTTAAATGAGTATTATGAGGATAATTATCAACTTTTTTCATCTTATTTTTATTGATTACGTAAAATGCTTACGTTTCACGATAAAATGCGTTTCGGCATTCCCGGAAGCACCAAAACATATCTACGCTTAAGCAAATACCCACGATTAATACCCCAACTACACAAAATAATCAAAATATCATCCCATATATGTCAAGGTGGCCGGATATGCAAGGGATAGGACCAAGAAATATCTATTTCATGACTACTTGCCCTAAAATATCAAGATAAGACTTATCTTAGGGAACCAAGTCTTACACCTTTACATACACTTAACCACTTGCCCTAGAAATCCTCCTTTGGTTCCTTGACTTAGTACTCTATGTATATAAGGCCTTAGCTAAGCAAGTGTAAACACATCTCCTCATTTACAAGTGTAACAAGAAATAAAAACCCTTACTCTTCCCTCTTACATAGCACGGCTCAAATTTATTATTCTTAAAGCAATACATAACACAAAATTTTACCACATATTTATAAGCTACAAACAATCATATTAAGACCTACTAAGGTGGTTTCAAGGCTTGGTTAACCATTTGCAAGGAAGGAAGCAAGAAAAGGAAGCTAGGGTTTACTTGGGAAAATTAGGGTTTTCACCTTATATTTTCAAGCCAAGGGTTGTAATCACAAGGGTGTGATTGTTATTATTTTCTCTACTCATCCACTCAAGGTTATTTAAAACCCTAATCAATTCATACTTATGATTTTATGTGTTCATATGTTCTATTTAGCTAAATCACCATTTAGGGTACTTTTGAATATGTAAAATGAATTTTTACATATGATCAATGTTTTGTGAACTTATTTACATGTTATATGGATGCTAATATGATGATATAATGAAAGTATAACTCTTGTACACACTTGGTTTAAGTATAAAAAGTTCATGAGTAAACATGTTTAAATAGGGGTTTCATTAACACTTTTGATAAAGTAGATTAGAGGACTTAGTTATCTTGAACACATGGGAAAAAATAAAGAACTAATGATATAATATATGTATGAACATAAGATATAAGAGTGTTGTAAAGTAGTTGTAACAAGGTGTTGAAGCTTAATGGTACAAAAATCAAGCTTAAAACATGTCTTAATCAAAAACTTCAAACTTTCTGTTTTGGTTCGAATTTGGTAATAGCCATATTAGGTTTTATAAATATAGTACATCTCATAAGGATTCCAAAATGATAAGAAACTCGAAAATCAGATTATAACAAGAAGGAATAGTAGTTACTAGTTTACGACGTAAATACTTTTATAAAACTAATTTTATAAAAAGTTACTATCATGGCAGAACTTATACTTTTACGTTTTAAACATCAAATATGATAATCTTTCCAAATTACAAGAACGTGTTCGAAAGAATCGCTATAAAAACGGAGGCTATAACGAATAAGATACGGCCAATTTACGGATTTTGCGTAAATAAGTTGTGTAATCTATTATGTACCAGTTAAAAACATATTCACATAAGAATCTTGAAAATCCTAAAAATGTGATTGTATGAATCACTCGTCTATAATACGAAAGCCTCGTGGGGCGTACGAAAGGAGAAACAGACTTAAACGACAAAGTTATGTCATTTTTGCTAAAGACGTAATTATAAACATTTTTACTTTATAAATACGATTTCACTTAAACGATTAGATGGTGATATAGCTATATAGAAATATATGTGTTATTAGTTATCAAAGTGCTATATTACTAGGGAATTTCATAACGAGGCCTCTTCGGATGGCGTATTGATGAGCTGTTGGATTTACGATTTATAAATATCCTAGCCTCCTCGTACAGTCATGTCACGTCTCTTAAATTATTGATAGCTCCGAACGATGGGACGGTGATAACTTATATGGGCATAATATATGGTAGTTGTTAGGGACAACGCCCTCTTACATGAATACTGATTAGACCTATATTAACTGGTGCATTTCGGGAGTGTAGCGTAACACTTTTTTATTTGGAATATTTTATTATCAATTTACTCATTCAAGGCGAGTTCATAGCCCCATGTTTTACAATTATTGATTTACAAGTTTTTGGGGTGAGAAACATATGCATGTTTTACAAATTGGACGCAAGTGTACATTTTATCATGATTACGTTTTGCCTAAGTAGCGATAACCCACTATGCCCATGAATCATGAACTGTCAATTACTGGAATGTGAGCGCGAATGATTATAGATAGATCTATTTGGGATTGACCTCCCCATTCGGGTGACTAGCTATCACTGGAAACGAACGTATATCATGTCGGATTTTGGATTTCGGGTTAACATCGTCACGGGCAATGTAGGCAATATTTATATATTGTATTCATTTATATCGAGCTTCGGTGTCATGAGCTTAGGAAAACGTAATTACATTTTGTGATGTCTGCATCTGTTGCATTATCACGGGGAAAGTCTTGCGGTCCTGCTTATACATTTACATAAACCTATGAAATTCACCAACTTTATGTTGACGTTTTAAATGCAATGTTTTTCAGGAGATCATTAGGGCACGGGGTGCAAAAGGGATACATTGGTGGTTATGTTTTGGATGTCCTGCATTAAAGATTTAGTCGCATTACATTTTGTATATCTGTTATGGGCTGGAAATCTTTGTAATAATAACAAGTAAAATAAACGATGAAGCTTCGAGCTTTTGTAAACATTTTGTTAAATCCAATGTATCAGTTTTAAAACGACTTTTAATTGTCGTTCAATATATATCTTGTGCTAGTGATCTGAGAAGTAACACGCCCCGGACCCTTATTCCGCTGCGACCCAATTTAGGGGTGTTACAGATTGGTATCAGAGCCAAGGTTATAGAGAACCAGGTCAAATGTTTTTGCTGGACTATAACCGTTTTCAAACATTGCATTCATACAAAGGGGTTTTCACGGGACATACATACACTAATTATGCATTAGTTGGTTGAACTAGATGCATTCATGATTGATATACGTGTTTATAAGATATTACGTATATAAGGATAAGAGTCTTATATTAGCATACTTATATAAGCTACTTTTGATTTCAGATACTATCATGTCAGATTCTGAGTATTCTTCAGTAACATACACATCAGTATCTATTCCAGTTGAGGACGATTCATACATGGGGTCACCAGGAGTTGATAGGCTACCATCATCGGACTACGTGCCTGGCCCTAAGGAGCCAGAGCAGGCATACCTCACTTCGTTTACTACACTTATGTATCAGAGTGTGTACCCGGTAGTATATAAACACCGAGGATGAATTGTCTTTCAGTCCCGAGGAGCATGTTGCTGCGCTATCACCACTGCTGATCACAGGAATATTCCGTAGTGATCCAGGGAGGGACCGCGGGGCTGGAATGATGAGGATCTGAGGGCCTGTTGATATCTGTTGAAGACGAGCGATTATGATCAGAGATGATGATGATGGGAGGTGATCCTATGAGTAGGGGAGACCTATCTCTGGCCTACTTCTTACTTTGTTTCTTTATTACACTGTTTACTTGACCCTTCATGTGTGTGGACTCCTAAATATCAATATTTTGTTCCAACCCTGAACACACTTATTAATCAATCATCCATCTATCATTTATTTAATATATAATTCTCTCTCAATCATTTCATTCCATATTTTATCACTATTTCATTATATATTCTCCCACATCTAACCTATTATTAAAAATACTCTATTCATCACCCTAATTACCCTCCCCATTACACTATTATTACTTAATCAAAAACAACACACACCACACACACATACTACAATATATTTTATTAACTGTATGTGTTCACTAACCAAGAAGCACCCTCACACCACACTCAATCAATAACCAGATATAGAAACTCTCACATGAATAAATCATAACATTAATTTTCCCAAGATACTACATTATTCCACAAAAAGATAAACCACATAATACATATGATATAACCAACTTATAACCCACTCATCTCTCTCCTCTCACTCACACCCAATTCCCATTACTATGTGGTCCATCTCACCTCACTAATTATACTATATAAATCACACCTCACACACACTCTCACACACATATATATACCATCAAACTCATATAACTCTCACGCCACCCTCACCCCCCTCACCACTCACACAATCCACCCAATAAACCACCACTAATACCCATCCCACCCAAAACAAAACTAACCACCGTTACCTCACCCCTCTACTCACCCCACATCATCGACATATATCACCCCAACATCACACTATACTAAACCCAATCGCTCTCACTCGAGACATTCTCCCCCTCCTCCTCCCTCTTCACCCCCCCCTTCTCATACTAACCTACCACAACCATTAAATCTCACTCAATAGATATCCATCACAATACCTCCCTACCATAGATGTATATCCCTTCCACTTTTACTAGAGCGACGTGCTCTCTCTACATCACCCACTCCAATATTATATATAACTCACACAACACCCTATAAACCATAACACAACTCTCACTTCCCATAAAACCCCTACCCTAAATAAACATACAACCACACTCTCCACATCACCCCCAACCCCCCCTCAACAAATCCCAATTCCCAACACCATCTTCCCCCCCCCCACCCCCCCATACACTCTCATCATCTCACCATCAATATCCCCATCAAACTAACACCATAGATATAGAGATATTACAAAAATTCAAATACACTCACCCTCCTCTCCTCCTCAAACTCTCTCACTCACCTCTCCTCATTAACAACCATCACAACCCGTCCACACTCTTAAAAACATGCCCACTCCACCCACGCCTATCGCAGTAGTGTCATCATATATCATCACAATACAGATGTATGTGTCAGAGAAACACACTAAAAACTCACTCTCGTATGTGTCACTCTAGAGAGAGAGATATGAGAAACCGATCACTACACCAACAATGAGAGATTCTTATAATCTGACCACCCTCTCGCACTATTATGATATGAATATTTTTATACCGACCTAGCACCACTAAACAAACTACAATGTAATTTGGCGCCCTGTATTAGGCAAAACCTAATCAGATAGATATATATATAAAACACTTGTGTTATATAGAGATCGCTCATATAGATAGATAGAGAGTGCCCCTCATCCCAAAAAAACTTGTAATCAATATTGTGAAAACATGGGGCTATGAACCTGTCTTTTTTTTATTCTCTCTTTCTTTTTTCTTTCCATTACCCTCCATAGATGTTCTTCGCCCTTGAATGGAGTTAAATTTGATATAAAAAATCGCCAAATAATAAAGTATGTTTCGCTAACGCCCGAATGCAACCCTAGTTAATATAGGACGAATGAGAGGAATGTGTACTTGTCTGACAAACTACCTATGTGGTGAATCTTAATCCTATATAGTTATCATCGTACCATCGTTCGTGCTATCTTAATTAAGCGGACATGACATGACGTCTCGCGAGGAGCTAGGATATTCTTAATGTAATCACACAGGCTCAAGAGATACGCCATCCGAAGAAGGCCTCATTATGAAATTCCTCTGTAGTGAGATATGTTGTGCACTTTGATAAGAGCTAATAAAACGTATATTTCTAGTAATGAGCTGTGTGTGAAATCACGTTAATTCGTTTTAAGTGCCAATGTGTGGCGTCTTGTGTAAAGTGACTAATATATGGTGTTATAATTACGCCTTTCTCATAAAATGACATAAACTTTGTCGTTTTAAGTCCGTTTCTCGCGTTTCTTACGCCTCTCCGCTTGATTATCTAGACGGGGGGAGTGTTCATAAAATCACATTTTTAGGATTTCAATATTCTGTTGTGAATAGTGTTTTCTGTACATATAGATTACAACTTATTAAGGCAAAAATATAGACCAAGGTATCTTGATTTGTTATAGCTACGTTGTATGACTGATTCTTTCGAACGTTCTTGTAATTGAAAGTTTTATATATTATTGATGTTAAAAAGTATAACGTGTTCAGCTCAGAGTAGTAGTAACTTTTTATAAATTTGTTTGTTCCCAGAAAGAGACGTAGATCGTAAAACAAGTAACTAGCGTATCTTCTTTTGTTATAAATTAATTTTGAGTTTCTTATCATTTTGGAATCCTTATGAGATGTACTATATTTATAAAATAAATATGACTGTTACCAAATTCGAACCAAAACAGAAAGTTTTGAAGTTTTTGATTAAGACAAGAGTTTTAAGCTTGATTTTAGTACATTACAGCTTCAACACCTTGTACAACTACTTTACAAACTTATATCTTTATGTCCATACATATTATTTAATCTATTAGTTCTTATTTTTCCCATGTGTTCAAGATAACCTACTCCTCACACATCCACTCTCTCTATGCTCATCAAGTGTGTGTGAGAGTAATTGAAACCCTAATTTTTACGTCTCGCCAGCATGTGTTATTTTTATACTTCACAGGGTGCTCCAGAGTTATATATCTACTCTCTCATAGACTAACACCTCCCACTCCACCTCTCTGCCCACACCTCCACACCCCTCCCCCCATACACCCAAAGAGATAGCTCTATTCCCACCACCACACCCCCCAATTGTCATACACTCTCTCGAAAACAAAATTTACCAATTCAAACTTACCTAACATTTTATATATCTCCCATCACCTCCACAATGAACAAAGATATAATAATGTAACTGTCCTTGAATAGTCCTTAACCTCACCATTCTAGTCCTGATTCAGTCATGAACTACCTACCCATCCAACACCAACTCCCCCTATTAATCTCACACACATTGGATTGAACAAATATAAGGTGAACACCTCTCTTCAGATATCTCAAGTAAATCTTAGCTTCATTATCTTGCTTCCTTCTATGCCAAATGGTTAACCCCAAGCCCTTCGAAACCACCTTAGTAGGTCTTAGATATGATGTGTGTATGCTTGTATATGTGGTAGAAAACTAGTTTGTATGTATTGCTTAAGATAATAATTTTGAGCCGTGGCTATGTATAGAAGGAAAGTAAGGGTTTTTATTCTTGTTTACACTGTTGTAAATGAGAGATGTGGTTTACTTGATTAGCTAAGTCCTTATATAATAGAGTCTCTAAAGTCATGGAAACCAAAGGAGGATTTTTAGGGGTTAAGTGTATGTTAGGTGTAAGACTTGGTAACCTAAGATAAGTCTTATCTTGATATTTTAGGGCAAAGTAGCCCACCCCACCCAAACAACAAAATCATGAAATAGATAATTTCTTGGTCATATCCCTTGCATATCCGGCCACCTTGACATATATGGGATGATTTTGATTATTTTGTGTATTGGGTTATTAAGCGTGGGTATTTGATTAAGGTAGATAGGTTTTGGTGCTTCCGGGAATGCGAATCGCATTTATCGTGACGACGTATGCATTTTACGTAAACCAATAAAATAAGATGAAAAATTAAAGTTGATAATGTATCCTCATAATACTCATTTAACACTTTGCTTGATGTAAACTTTTAATCGTTATGCCCTTTTTACATTGAATGATCATTTTTAGTTTACGCGATTTAGCTTAACGATTACCATTTAAGAGCAAGCGCGTAAAACCCTAAAAATAAATTGTGAATTACATAATGTTGTACAATGACCTAAAACACGAGGTGTTATATCCACCAAGGCCATCACCTGACACCAAAGTTGTGGAAGTAGATGTTTCCACAGGCACACTCCTTCATGAGCTTTCCTTGTTCTTGTTGTCTTGATTTCTTGAAGCTCTGCACTCCCTAGCAAAATGTCCTTTCTTATGGCAGTTGTAGCACTCCACTTTGGACTTATCAAAACCAACCGTTCTCATTTTCCATTAACAGTAAGCTTCCTTCATGTATTCTTTAAAACCATTTAGCCCTCATAATCAACATGGTATTTGCCATCTCAAATCTTAGGTCTTCCTATGTCATTAGGATGGATTTGTTGCAGTTCCTCATGTGCAGTTGAGGACTTAGTTTGGATTGACTAGCCAAAGAAGAACAAATAACAGAATTACTCAAGTTATCAATTATTTTTGTAGGGTTAGCAGCATTAACTGAGTGTGCTAGCCAGTAGAAACTCTCATGAGCAGAATTTATTTACTATTCATTAGTTCTGCTAGTATTGTTAATGTAGAGGACACAAAACTCATATTCTGTATGTGTTTAAACTTGAGCTAGACATCCTTTTGACTTCTGGTTCATATACCTTGAGGTTGTTATAGAGATCATCCATGTTCATTGTTTCTAACTCGGCTTTATTTCTCCACACAACAGCATGTGTGTTCCACTTAGGTGACAAGCTTCTTAATAACTTTTGATTAACATCTCCTTGTGAAAGCTTTTCATCCAAAAGCTCAAACTGACTTACAAGCTTTTGAAGCCTGTCAAAGGTTTGATCAAGCATCTCTGAGCTTGGAGCAATGAAGTTTTCATATTGCTGCTTTAAGAGATTTCTTTGAGTCTTCTTAGTAGCTACATTGCCACCAAATCTCTTTTCTACAGCTTCCAGCAACAACTTAGCATCCTTTATAGAGTTAAACTTTAACTGATGTTCATTGGGAATACCCATCATTAAAGTACTTCTAACTTTCACCTCTAATCTTCTCTGAGCCTTATCTTCAGTAGATGTAATGGGCAACAATGTTGTAATACCTTCCACAACTTGTGTTTTTGGCAAGGTTGCACCATTCTCTATGACTTCCCATAGATAGTCTATCATCTGTATATATTGTTTAATCCTCATCCTCCATAACTCAAACTTACCCTGTTTAAGCATGGGAACTTTGGATGCAGCCACCATGTGTGTAGAATCTTGATCCATATCTTCTAGCAAAGTTTTTCAAACGACCAACGATCTGATTACCATTGTCGATCCCAATTCAATCAGATCGAATTTCCTTAAGCTTGTATAATGGTATGTTATATCTAGATAAATCTAAAACACAACATTGTAGAAAACTTTGACTTGTATGTATTAAAGATTATACGGAATCTAATCTTTAATATTAAGAACAACTATCAATGAAACAGTAATTATATGAATATGTAATTCAACAAACAAAAGCTCCAATATTATAATAATATGAATACTCTTAAAGTATTAGGGTTACAAAGACCTTGAAGCTAAGACTAAGATTGATTTTGTTTTTTTGTGTACATCAATCTCTATGCCCTATGACCTCCTTTTATACACCAAGGAGTCCTAAACGGTTTATAATACTTTCCTATGTATATCAAATCTTTTAAATAAATAAGTTATACATATCTTTTACCAAAATATCTCATACAAATCACATAAGCAGTACTAACTAACTCAGCAATACTAACTTCTTCACTAGCAGCATTAACTCCTTCAGCAGCATTAACTTTGTACTAACAGTAGTAACTTTTGTACTAGCAGTAGTAACTACTTAGCAGTTTTTCTTCTAAGTCTCTAAGCAGTCTTAACTTCCACTAGAAGTAGTAACTTCCTCTAGCAGTAGTAACTTTGTACTGGCAGTTGTAACTTCACTAACAGTCTTAAACACTTAGAATAATTTTCATTGAAATTCTCTAGCAGTACTAAATTTTACTGAGCAGCATTAGCATCAATAAGAGCAGCAGTAATACTAACAGCATTAAGAAGGCTTTTAATCCCAACATATTTACACCTTTCAAGGATTCGGAACAAGAATTTCGATCATCTAGGCAGCACTTTAAGACACTAAGTCTTGACGAATCAAGATCGCCTGATTTCAA
>BQNB010148237.1:12500-16326 GCA_026074375.1 Tanacetum coccineum | reverse complement strand
AACCCAAAAGTTGTGCCAATATTTCAACAATGGACAATAGTGCTATATGACAGTGAATATATGCAAATAATTCAAGACATAGCATCCTACGCTAATCAATCACCATATGTCACTTACGCACCTAAAGGGCCTACCAACTGGAGCACTAATATTAGGGCAGGACCTCATACAAACTTGGGTAGGCGTACTCATGCATAATATTCACATAACAGTCATAAGCACATATCTTGTCCCAAAAACAAAACCATATTTCGCACAGTTCAATTCAAAACCATTCAAAACACATTTGAGTATCATTTTCCCCCAACGAAAAAACAGTAAAAAGTGGGGCTATGAGCACTCACCTCAATCAGCAATCAAAAGCAACCGCACAATCTCAAATAAGGCAAAGCACAAACAATCTCTACGCAAACGCACAATGTACCCGGCAACGACCTAATAAATACTCACTTTATCAAAACTCATACAAAATTATCTTATTGTACAAGTATTCGCCTTAACTCATGTAAAATCTTCATTTTCATCCCAAAATCCCATTTTCAATTTATATCGTTCCAAACTCGTTATCTCAAACCTTTAATTCATTACAAAAACCATCGTCTTATTACCAAGACTTTATCTCGTTATCACACTTTATCTCATATTATGGTTGTGTGGTAATTACGTGAAAACAACTTAAAAACACTTGGGCAAAGTTCGACATCAATACAATACAGCTCAAACACCTCAAATCGTCGAACGATACAATTGACCAAAATACTCCATGAAAACCAAACGAAAGAAATGAGTAAAAACTCAAAAGCCGAGGATAAATAATCCATATTTCCGCAATCCATACGATAAATACACACACACACATACATACATATATATATATATATATATATATATATATATATATATATATATAAGTATTTAATCTCCAAACCCTCCCCCCACAAAAAACTCCCCCCACCCACCACCCCAAAACCACACACTTTAATATTTAATATACGGTATAATAGTAAAAATAATGTTTATTCTTTTATTAATGTCAATTTAAACTGTTATATTTACACCCAACCAAACATCAACCCCAATATCATGTGTGTTTTTCTAAAAATATTATCACCCCAAAACCCCTCCCCATATCAACATTAAAAACCCCATACAAATAACTCCAAAACAATACACCCCCCAAACTTCAATCCTAAAAAAAGAGATGACCTTCCCCACAATACACATAAACCCACCAACCAACCCAAAACTAACCAATACTGTGTCCAAATTCCCCCACCCACCATCACACATGTGTCCACCCCCCCCTCCCAACAACAACCTCCAAACTAAACCATACATCCCCCCCCCATATACACTCAACAACAACACATATATCCCTAAAACACCCACCACACATTATTCAAACTATCCCCACCCATCCTTAATCTCCCAAATATCATCCACACCCCCCCCCCATTACACCATCATCAATACAACCACCCATCCCACCCACCCCCCACCCTCCCCCACCCCCCATCCCCCCCCCCTCCCCCCCCCCTCTATTACACCCCCCCCCCCCCCCCCCCCCCACCCCCCCACCCCCCCCCCCCACACACACCCCCCCCCACCCCCCCCCCCCCCCCCCCCCCCCACACCCTCCTCTCCACACCCTCCCCCCCCCACCCCACCCACCTCTAAATCCCCATAGATGTCCCCCCTCAACACTTCCCACCCCTCCCGCCTCCACCCCACCACCCCCTCCCACCCTAGCCTTGATAGATAATACTCCTCTCACGCTTAATATAATATAACAAGAAGAATCCTTCCCGACCCTCTAACCAGAGGCCCCCTCATGACCCAACATCCCCCCTCTGTGAAAGAAGACATGATAAATGCATGTATGTTTCAGTCCTAATTGCATGCATGTTTAAGTGCTAAGTGCATGTAATACTCATTATAGAAATTCTAAAACCTCTTTAATATCCTACATATCGTCTACAACTGCTAGAATCAAATAATTACCACTCGCTGGAAGAAGACATGCTAAGTGCAGGTACGGTTCGATGTTAATGGCATGTATGTTCAGTTCCAAGTGCAAGTCATCCTCTTAATAGAAATTAAAGTTCAGTTAATCCTCTTAAGAGGCTGCTATATATACTATTTTGCATATCTTCTACAACGGCTAGAATTAAATAATACCACTCGTGATAGAAGACATGTTAAGTGCATGCATGTTTCGGTGTTAAATGAAGGTATGGTTCCATGCTAAGTATATTAAAAAAACTCTAATAAACACCTTGTTATTAAAGTAATCTTTGAGCACACATGCCTTTTATAGAATAAAGATTCACGTTCACCATGGACCTTATTTTCGGTTTGCTTATTTCGACGGCAGTTGCTGTATTTACAAGTAGAATATTTGAAACGGAATTAAAATCTTAGCAAAATTTATATGAAATTAAAACTTAAATAACCTGATTGTTTACCAAATAGGCAATAAACTTAAATTCGGCAAGCAATTAAAGCCGTAAAAACACGCGGTGACAAAGGGAATTTAGTTGACGATGCTTACACACACCCATTGTAATGAAAGATATCAAATAAAGCAAGAGAAGAATGAAAAGATAATTGTCCTCCATCATTTCGCTATACACCCTTTGAAGTGTGTAAACTAATCGTACCCGTCATCACGTTTATTTTCCCTTTTCTGAAGCCTACAGGTTCCGACCTCCTACCTGCACGTCAGCATGGAAAACTTAAGAATAATGCCATAGTTAACTCTTGTAATAGACTATGCTTGATGCTAATATGCTTAGAAATATCACTCAATTGGTTGCATCAATTGTAAAAGTTTCAGTATGTATGAACTACTTGGCTATAAAAAACTATAATTAATTATAAATTTATAGAAGGCATTTTCACTTGTGATGCCATTTTTGTAGAAATCTCATATACATGTACATGACCATTAATACCAGAAACAATTTAAGTGACTTGTTTTCTTACACACCAGGCTAGTTGTAAACATTTTATTTTATCAAAACGCCAAGATAGACACATAATTTATGTTCTACTGGTTTAGATCCATTACAGTTAAAACTATTAGAAACAACTAAAACCATCACATTGCAACATCGATATGACAACGATTTCAAAGAAAATAATCAAAGAACGACTTTGATATGTCTATTTAAAAACGTGGAAAAAAATCAATACAAACTCAAAATCGATTGTCATCTACAAAAAAATTCGATTTAAATCCACTTACTAACTTTCTAGATCGTGGAATGAGATGACGTCGATTCAAAGAGATTGGTGACGTTTATTTTTTCCTCATAATCGTTGATGCTTGCTAGATCCAAAAAAAATTGATGATGTTTTGATTTAGAGAGGAGAGGCGAATCTCTTTACATAGATCAGTGATGATTTTCGTTTCGTGTTAAGATCTTGAAAGGTCTCGAATTTAATTGAGTAACACGAGAGAAATGAAATCTGAGATCATTTAAATTGTATAACAGTTTCGAGTCATAGTGTGGTATGAAGAGAGATGTAGATGAGATTGTTGTAAAGTGACGATGAGATTAATAGAGTATTCTTGGATTTGTTGTTGGCTGTTGTGGATATTGTAACAAAGGGTAATTTAGGATTAGATTGGATTTGTGTTGGTGTTGTTATGAGGTTGTTGTTATAAGTTTATGTCATTCGAGTCTTTCTATCCTTTCTGTTGTTGTTTTCTTGTGGCTCGATGACTCATTTTGAGTCGACCCGGTCAACTCGGTAAATACCGAGTTGACTCGGTTTGGGTTGTGGTTTAACAAAACACAACCAAGCAAGTCATCAATACCAA
>BQNB010148237.1:0-7500 GCA_026074375.1 Tanacetum coccineum | reverse complement strand
AACTTTTATCTATTTAAAATGTCAACCAAACTTATTTTTCATTCTCATCGTGTTTAAAATCATTTTTCCATAAACCTAGGTTATTCATACGATACCTATCACATTAAACCGCTACAAAATCTATTTTGAGCCGTTATCGGCCGACCCCGGACCGAAAACATGAATTTTTGACAAAACTCAACCGAACCTTGCTCATCCATTTAAAAACACTTCAATTCACAAAATATGGCTTGACAACTTATATTCACCCATAATTTCACTTTTTTACGTATGTTACAGTCTTTTATCGAATTTCACGAAAATAACCGTTTTTTTATAACTTTCAAATCTCACACTCACGATTTATGATTTAAATCAACATTATTTCATTATTATGAATTTATTAAATACATAAACCCATTAACACATACCCAACTTAAATAAATCTTTACACTTAAAAAAATTGTCGTGCCGGTACGCGCTGCGTGACGATGTTTCGCTAAACGGGAGAAAACTTCCCGGAAAGCACTGAAAATCTTAAAACCACTCTAAAATAGAAAGACGAATCATAAATGATTCATTTATGAACTCAGAACTTCACCAAATTCCTGGTTAAACCGAAACCGCTTTTACGCAAAATAGCCAACAGAAGTCAACTTTTCAGCTTTCATCAGGAAAACTAACAAGATCAAAAGACTTCAAAATATAAAACTATAATATATTATAATACTTAACCCTAGAAATATTACCGGTTATCATATTCTTCATCACCACAAACCCTAGCCGCACCTTCCTTATCACCACCACTACCTGTCGCAAATCTAAGCAAATAACGAAACCACCAGATCTTGTTGTAAACCGAGTTATGGAACGTAAAAAGGACGGATCTATAGCATTCTATCACATATTAGAGGCTTAATTAAATCTTCTATCCAACACTACCTTCACATGTTGTAAGTTTTTTATGTAACATTCTTTTTTTGCTTTTATATATAAAAATGATTTTTTTAATTTAGTCACTCTTTTAGAATTTCTAAGTCTGTCTATAAAAACTTACATGTATTGCCTGAAATGTGTAAAAGGTAATGTAAAAATATGATAAAGGGCTCCAATTTACATTCAAATGCTCACGTTTTAGATATAAAGATATATAAAGTTTTACTTGAAAATTTACATTGTCTACACGTGTACTGGTAGTATTTATAAACTAAATTCATTTTGTATTTGATAAAGTGAGAACAATTAGTTGTTTGTCCTCCCAATAATTGGATGTTCGTGTGATTAGATAATTAGAGTTTAGAGAATTTACGTCTTTTCGGAATTTTCTAGTGCAGATTCTATATATAGTAGCTTGTGTTTGTGAATTCCTAGACAAGTGCTTGCGAGCATAGTTGACCATGTGTGGTTGCATTATGATAAGACGCTTGTGTTAGGACGGACACCCATTTCCTTGATTAAGACTAGTTGCAATTAATTATGTCCTCAAATATACAAATGATGTTTAAAATTTGTTGAAATGCAAGAACATATTTTATTTGGCATATTACCAGTATTAGTACAACATCCTTTGTATATTTTATGTCCTCAAATATACAAAGGATGTTGTACTAATTAAATTAGAGGACTTGTAATAATATTATCATGTTATAATTTAAAAAATAAGTTATAAATTATATTTATTACACATATATTTTATACCTACTGTTAAAATACAAATTTTTATAAAATATATAAATCTCAAATTCAAATAGTACATTTCATGACGATTCCGAATATATAAGGAACTTGAAAAACAGAGTTATAACGAAGGAGATACGATTTTTACAAGATTACATATATAAAAAGTATTTTATATATAACAATTTATTTCTACTGTTACTGTACCAGATTTTATAAGATTTGTAAACATTTTATTTTGATAAATCATCTCGTCACGATTTCGTACATATAAAGAACGCGAAAAACGAAGTTATAACGAAAGAGATATGAGTTTTGCAAGATTAAATATATAAAAAGTATTTTTATATATAACAGTTTAGTGAAACTGTTATTGTACAGACTTTATAAAATCTGTGAACATTTTATTTTGATAGATTATCTCGTCACGATTTCGTACATAAAAAGAACGCGTAAAAAGGAGTTAAAACGAGTAAGTTATGAGTTTTTAAAAATTTCGGAAAATTAGAAATTATAAAAGCTAGTTAACTTTTATAAACAATTTTTTACACATTTATTAAAATCACACAAGCTGTTAGAATTATAAAACAAGGTTTACGAGTGTTTTCGGGCCCGTTTGGGCTATAAAAAAATTAAAAAATAATGTAATATTACTTATATAATATTTATATATGTTTTAACTTTATAAATATTATTTTATAAAATAATTAAATTACTTATACAATATCATTATAAAAACAATAAAAATATTAAATCAAGTGTTATTAACAAATAACCAATTATTGGACAAAGGTAATATTTTTACGGATACATATACTTAGACATTTAATTAACAAGCACGACTTACATATTGTTTTTAACTTTTGTAAATTAAACAAAAACTATTAGGTGGTGATATAACTCTATAACTTATAATGTTGTATTTATATTAAATACATTATACTCATATGACCTATAATTAATTAGGTTGCATTCCAGATCGTTTGTGACGATTACTTTGTTGATTTTACGATAATTACTACTTTCACTAGAGGTGAGTTTATAGCCCTACTTTCACTTGTTTTACAATTACTTTACAAATTTTAGGGGAGAATACATGCTCATTACAACTTGTTTACTTACTTGTTTGCATACCCATTTACAAACTCTTTTACATACTCTTTCACATACTTATTTACATACTCGTTTACATACTCGTTTACATACATGTTTACAAAATTATTTACATACTCGTTTACATACTCATTACAAACCCGTTACACACTCATTTTCATATCTCGCGGTGGGATACATTACTTATTTTCACATATGGACACAACAACTTTACTTTCACCCAAATGATTACGGATTAGCTTAAGGGGCATGAACTGTTAATTACGGTTGATAGGCGCGTGTGTTATAAAATAGATCTATTTGGGTATGACAACCCAGTTCGGGTGATTAGCTATCACTAGTTCGACAAATTGAACTAACGAACGTTATACCATGACGGAGCATTGAACAACATTTACTTGAACACTTACAGTGCCTGAAAAGATTGGCATACATTACAAGTCCGAGCCTCAGTATCATGAACTTAGTATAATCGTAATCACATCTTCGTGACTTTTGTATGTGTTACAATGGTCACACATATTGTACCAACCTTTGATTTCAACATTTTTACTTACAATTTTCGTGACTATTATAAGGATTGAAATGGTCATACATACTTTATAAACCTTTGATTTCAACATTTATACTTACAATTTTTGTGACTATTATAAGGATTGAAATGGTCATACACACTTTATAAACCTTTGATTTCAACATCTATACTTACATTCTTGGTGAGTATTATAAGCATTGAAATGGTCATACACACTTTACAAATCTTTGATCCAACATTTACATTTACAAAAACCTATGAACTCACCAACTTTATATTGACACTTTTAAGCATGTTTTTCTCAGGTGAGATAGATGCTTGGCTTATCTGATGTGCATTGGAGTCCAAATTTTACAAAGATTACTTTTTAAACGAATCATTTATAGATCGTTCTCTTATATCTTGTGCAATGGTATTATGAAGTAACGCTCCCGGACATACTTTTTGATGCGACCCAATTTGGGGGTGTTACACCATACCCTGGATTCGTTGATTCATGGAGCTGGTTGTGGAAACTAGAAGGGGAGTTGAATAGTTTTTACTGTTTTAAAAATAAAACATAGATTGTCGACTTATGTGAATTCAAGAGATATACACAAGTGTATATGATAGCGACGCAATAAACAAATAAGTAAATACGAAGTATAAACAAGTAAAGATAAGAAAGATCAAACCGATGACACAATGATTTATAGTGGTTTGGCTACGAACCTCCTCTTCGCCCTACTCCACTCCTTAAGTACCTAACTTGAGAGTTTTCTTCACTATGTCAACAAGCTCCCTTTAGGCGGAGGAAACCATACACGTCGCTTACACTTTTTCCGTTACTAAGCTAAATACCAAGTTCTACTTCAAGATAGAACCAATCTAACACATTATGTATTTTATGGCCTAAATACTAACCTATCATACACATATGATAAACACAACACACAACACAAGATATATAAGATGAATGATTATCACAATCGTGATGACACAACTAAACTAATAACACTTGAAGCTTCACATCTTCGTTAGTGTTTTTCACTAAAGAGGGGAATACGTTGATCACTTGTAATGGATTATGAAACAAGTATAATGATTAAAGAATATGAAAAGAGAAAATCTAAAGAGAAAAATATTTGTGAAGAGTTATCTAAAATGAAGACTTAAGGTTAGTATTTATAGCCAACATTTGAAATTCAAATCTGTCCCAAACGGCTAGTTCCACGAATCCATGGATCTACCAAATGCTTGATCCGTCCTTTGATTTAAGTGGATTCGTGAGTTACAGCTGGGACATTTTTTGTCAATTAGTGATTAACCGCAAATCTTAACAAAATATTCTTATGTACTTAAAAATCAGATTTATTAGATAGTTCTAGAAGGAAAATATTTATTAACATAAATAAAGAAAGATTTTCTAAGTTTGAAAAGATTGTTTCCATTTATGGTTAATCCTTGTCTTACATGATTAGTATAACTAGATTATAATTAATCATGTGTTTACTTAAAATTATTTGATTAGAAAAGTTTTATGCAAATGATTGAGTTTAGATGCGATAGAAAATATTTTTCATTGATCATTAACTACGTTTAATAATGTCATATGCATACCTTAAGTGATTTGTCGTCGTCAAGTAAACTTACGACTAAATAACTTGTTTACGTAAACTTTTATGTAGTATGAAATTATATATGTTATTATCAAAACATGAAGATCATTAAATATAAATATTGTTTTTACACGAATATTTGTATTAACAATCTCTCCTTTTTTGATGATGACAAAATATAAACTCGTATGTATTAAAAGTTACTAAACAAGTATTTAGTGATTGAGTTTACATATATTCTCCCCTTTTTGTCGAAGCAAATAGTGTTGTAGAGGCGCGTATTGCAAGTCTTGTTTTGACGAATGCTAAATAACTTGGTGATGAATGCCAAGTAAAAAAAATAAAGACGATATTTCAAGTGCTCCCCCTTGGTGTATGCTCCCCATTATTTAGGGCACCAAGAAATCGAGCTTTGGATGCGGGCTACAAAACAAAGTTAGTAGACGAGCAAGTATATATATGGAAACAATACATGCATATATATAGGCACCAAACAATTGATAATCACCATAACACATCAACTAGTAATGTTAATTCCATTACAAGGGAAATTAACATAAAATTTGGCTTAAAACCAATAATACAAAGAAAAAGAACAACCATAGTCTAAAGAAAAAGAAACAACTAAAAATTCTAAATCTTGGGATAACTATCATTTTTCCCATATAATCCGTAGGGTGAGACACATCATCATGCGGCTAGTGAAGAAAGTATGGTGGGTTGGCTGGAGAACCAAGGTGATGTCAAATGTAGGAGAACATGTAGTTGACCCAGTTTCTAAGCATTTGGATTTCATGCCTAGTGGTGCTACAACATTAACAAAACATGTTGTGAAGGTGAGGCATGTCATTTGGATAAACAAAATGCAAGATGTTGTTTAGAGGGTTGGGAAAATCTTTATTTCGAAGATGTGGTGGTAAGTTTTGAGTGTTTTCGAGTTGAGGTGCATTGTTGTTAATGTTAACAAACAATGGTTGAGGTGGTGGTTGTTTTTAAAATCCGGGTGGTTGATGTGGAAATCTAAGTGGTGGTCGTGAGACACGAGGTGGTGGAGATAGATTTGAAGGGCCCGGTGGCCAATTGTACACGGTTGACACATAAGGGTCATTTGGTGACAAAGTTTGTAGGGGAAGTTCTTAAGATGACAAATTGGAGTTTGGGTGGAGGAGCAACATGAGTCGATGTTGGTGACTCACTTGGAGATGATGATGAGGTATAGTGAGTGCTCCTACTAGAGGTGGATTTGGATAGAGCATGTGGTGGTAAAAAAGATTTCTTTCTAGGAGGTAGTGATGGAGTTTTCTCATTTTGGTGTTCCTCACTTGAGGATTCAAGGTTGATATAGGGAGGCGTTTTGACACTTATTCTTACGGTTTTTCTTTTGAAGTTGGGTGAACTTGTCTTGGATGAACTAGTCATAGTGATTGTGTAGGAAGTTGCAAGAAATGTGAAGAAAAATGGTGTTGAGGATGATGATTATATAGTGGAAGTGGTGAAGTGTTTTCTATAATAGTTCTTGGATTATATGGAAGACATGATATATCCTAAGGTTTAAAACCCCACATAGTATCATATAGCATGATTATAAGATAAAGTAGAAAAAGTTAGAAATAAAAAAATTCGAATTTTGGTGCTTGGTCTGGTGACACGCGGACCTATCAAAATTAGGGACAGATCTCCATTTAGGTAGATCCGTGGATCCGTGTCACCTGCAAAATTGACCAAAACCTGTTTTTGCAGCCAAAATTCAAACAAATTTTCATGCAAACTACATAATTGAAACTATAAATTAACATGGATAAGCTATCGTGCATACAATTCCAAAATAAGATAGTTTTGCACATAGTTAAGGCAAGCATAATAATATCTTAAGATAATCCAACATAATTCCTAATTCATAAACTATCATTCATTTACCGAGAGCTCTAGTCGATAAGATCCTAGTAAGGGAGTGAGTTAATTTGGATTTCTTCCGATGATGGTGAATGAGGTATAGTGGGTTTTGTTTCTTCATCTTTAGCCCTCTTTTTCCCATATTTTCTATTGATGGAATTCATCATATGATAGTGTAAAATGAATTGGAGTTTAGAATGTGGACGGAACTACTTTGGGTGTCTAGCAAGAACATACATATAAAGACGAGTAAGAAGCAGGTCATATTAGAGAGGACAATCGACTCGACTTTTGACATTCTTAATCTTATGAGCGATGTAGTAGGCAAGATTGAATTTTTGGCAAGTTTAGAGATTATAGAGCATGATGGCAGAGCATGCGTCTATGGAACTTTTGTGAGTCTCAACACATATGACATTCTTACGAAAAATAAGTTCCTAATTTTTGATATTGGGAAGAAGATTATCTCGATGGACGATGCTTAGATTTGAGTGATTTTGGTGACTTGAATGAATGGAAATAGTATGAATGACATCTTAGATGTTTGGAAGGTTGCCTTGATAGAGGGGGTGGTTTTCATGAGTTGTATTGAGTAGCTCCAGTGAGCATTCCTTGGAGAAGATACATGTAACACCCCCAAAAATCACATACAGCGCAGCGGAATACCAAATGGGGTGTTACTTCGTAATACACAGCAATAGATAC
>BQNB010148236.1:2856-16326 GCA_026074375.1 Tanacetum coccineum | reverse complement strand
TTTGGCATTTTAAGTCCGTTTTTGGTTATTTTAGCTCATTTTTAAAGGTAAAAGGTATGTGTATTTAAGCACATACCAGAAGTCCCGCCTAAGTCTAAGAATGATATGCCTCTTCGAGATAAGTAATCATTGCACTGAATAAACAAACCAACTTCTGTTTAGATTAATGATGGCTAATACAGTTTTATATCATAAGGCTCGACCGCTCTTTTATCTTTTGTTAATTTTTTTGTGTGGGTCTTAAAGTGCCTTGAATTGATTGTAGTCACCAACCAAACCCGTGCCAGTCTCTCAAGGTGAAAACCCCCTTTTACCTGTTAGAATTAGGATTATAACTAATATAGTATTAGCATAGGTTTGACTTAGATTAGAATTAACTTAGATTAGATAACCAAGATATAAATAAATTAAGAGATTTGACCTCGCTTCAAGTGTTCGATACCCTACTTACCACAAAACTACTACCGATCGGGTACACTGCCCATTAAAGTGTTGTTTTTTTGTTAAGTCAACAAAATATAAATTTAAAACTTGAATCATAAAAATATACACCACACAACGACACATCAAGTTTTTGGCGCCGTTGCCGGGGAGTAAAAATTAATCTTGATTTTTATTTTTTATTTTGGTTTTTAACATTAGATCTAACCCTTAGGAGTAGTGTTAATTAGATTAGTGTATATTCTTGTATATTATGTATATTTTTGTATATTTGTTAGTTTAATTGTTTGCTTGTATATTTGTGTGTTTAATTTAATTGTTTTGCTAATACATTGTTCTGGTCAACAACTCGATACGGTGTATCCACTTCCATTAGATACGGCGTATCCAACTTTCTGTCCAATACAACGTATTCATTCAACTGATTAATACGGCGTATTCACTTCCATTGGATACGACGTATCGATCATCTGTAATAAAATCAGAATCTTAGTTTTCATATTTGATTTCTGTGCTAAATTTTTTTCTAACATAAAGAGCCTATCCTACTGATTGTTTATCCCTTGTTTCAGGTAGTGCATGACAAGGAGTTCAACAAACGAACTATTCACACCTTACAAAGAACTTGAATGAGAATTTCGATCATTCAGGAGACACTTCAAGATACTAAGTCTTAACGAATTGAGATCGCCTAATTTCAGTTTACTTTCTGACCAAGAATACTCGGAGGAAGAAGTTGCGGAAACAATGGCGGAAACTATGGAACAATACATGAGCAAGACCTGAGCTGACTATGGATCGGGGGTTGCTAGGATTAAAATTGAAGACAAGGATAATTTTGAACTAAAAGGCCAATTTCCAAGGAACTACATACTAACACCTTCAACGGTTCAGATCATGAAGATGCGAACGAACACATTGAGAAAGTTCTTGAGATCATCGATCTATTCTACATTCCAAATATTACTATAGACCAAGTGATGCTTGGAGCATTCCCTATGTCCTTGACTGGAGCCGCAAGCCGTTGGCAAAGAAATGAACCAACTAGTTTAATTACAACTTGGGATGGTCGTAAAACAAAATTTCTAAACAAATATTGTCCACCTGCTTGAACTGCAAATAAGATGGAGGAAATCAACAACTTTTAGCAAGAACCTGATGAAAACCTTTACCAAGCATGGGAGCGATTTAAAGAACTCTTGATGAAGTGTCCTCAACACTATTTAACAGAGATGCAGGAGGTAATCTTGTTCTATAATGGATTGGGAATTCCTACTCGATAGATTCTTGATTCAAGAGGTGCAATACCATCTAAGACTGCTGCTGATGCAAAGGTAGCCATCTAAGAAATGGCTGAATACTCTCAAAAATGGCACAATGGAACATCTAGGTCAAGAAGTACTGAAACTTCTGACGGATTGGCAGCTATACAAGCACAACTCAATAATCTAGGAAGAGAGATCAAGAAAGTGAATGAAAAAGTCTATGCTGCTCAAGTTGGATGCGAACAATGCAAAGGACCCCATTACACCAAAGATTGCCCACTAAAAGAAGAAGGGAAAACCCTAGAAGAAGCTTACTACACGCAATTTAGTGGACCTTTTCAAGGAGGGGGATATAGAGCAGCAACTCTGGGATTCTATCAAAGGAACAACGTAAATACTTTATACTAAGAATGAAGGCAATCTATGGAAGATACCCTGAGTAAATTCATGAGTGAATCAGCAAAGAGACATGAAGAAAACTCTAATTTGATTAAAGAAATCCGAGCTTCGACGGACCGCTATTTTTTCGTAACCATGAGCATCTAATTACGAATTTGGAATCCAAATCGGCAAATAATCAAGGTACTAACAGGAAAGAGGATATGGATGTCAAAAAAAAATAAAAAAAAAAAAAAAAAAAAAAAAAAAAAAAAAAAAAAAAAAAAAAAAAAAAAAAAAAAAAAAAAAAAAAAAAAAAAAAAAAAAAAAAAAAAAAAAAAAAAAAAAAAAAAAAAAAACAAAAAAAAAAAACCTAGCTCTACTGAAGCAAACCCGAGAGATCAAGTCAAGTTGATTTCAACTACTATTGAAGTTGATTCATACCCGATACGCCGTATTGGATCTTCCCAATACGCCGTATCTACTGGACAAAACCGTACACTGATGTACGAGACAAGACAAACGACAATTCTGTTTCCAAGTCGTTTGAATGGTTACTATTATGAAGAAAAGAAGGGATCATACAGACCATAATTCTCTGAAGCTTACTCTAAAAGAACCACTATCAGACCAAAGGAGAAAGACCCAGAGTTTTACTTTACACTTGCTTTACTTAATAATATAAGCTGATAATTCCTTTGTTGACTAGAGTTAGTGTTAGTTGTTATGCCCTCTCTTGACCTACCTTAACTTAGATTAGGCGAATTTATTTACACTAAGTTAACACGAAATTAGCAACCGGACAGTGAAAATATCCAAAAGAGTACCAAAAACTGCTAGTAGTAATGGGTAATATTGTTTTTCCAGTAACTTAAATTCTAGATATGCCCGAGGATTATCAAAGTGCCATTGATGACTCGAAGAGACCATTTTGTCTACCGCCCTGTGCTAAGAATTGATGTTTACAAAAGAAAAATACTTAAGGGTCAGGAAGAAAGGATTGTTTTGACAAGTGTAAACCTGCTAGTAGTTTAATAAGAAGGTCTACATGCTAGTTTAAGAAAAGAATGGAACTTATTTAGAAGCTAGGCTAATGGAGAGACATTGATGTTTAAATAGATCATTAAACCCTTTCCTTTGAGGATTACATTGAATTAAATGATCTAAATGAACCATTTGAGCTTAGGAGAAATTCAAGGTTATAAATGAATACCTACATTAAGGAAGGAGTGAAATTGAGATTTTAGAACAGGTGATGATAACCTTGATGCTGACTTGATGATTACCCCTAGTATTATGACTATGAATAAACGATTCATATAGATTGTGCTCAAACTAAAAATTCTTGCAGGAATTAGGATTTGAAATATACACACGCTAACTTTTTCCCATTATTGTATGTCAATGTAATGTCTAAAAAGTTTCATAATTCTATAATGAAAGATAAGATGGTGTACACAGGGAATAATGTTATAGGAGCTTTAATGAATGTGCCTATTTTTGTTGGAACTTTTTCTATTGTGATGGATTTTGCAGTTTTAGAAAATATGGATGCTTATCGTGATGAAGGAATGAGCGATGTTATTTTGGCAAACCATTTTTAGTTTTTGGTATCATTCGTCAACTTGGTTAGTTTACCTTGGCTAAAACAATTACTCTTGCATTAATTATAATGTTTGAAGGCTAATACCTTCAGGTATTAGCCATTATTATGAAGATCTAAATGTTTGGTTTTGTTTATATCTCGATTGCTTAATTTATAGTTGATTTATTGATTATGTTTATCACATGATACTTGTTTACGTGCTTAAGTATGCGACCTATCATTCAACTGGGTCTAGTTCTACATATTTAAAGCGTTGCAACTTCGGTGTTGTTTGGGCGTAGGCTAAGAGTCTGGGATAGCTCTCCATATAGTAATGCATATAGGTGGAACAAATAGGATCACTAATAACGTCCTGCTTGCCTGATTGAACTGGTTGTACCGTAGAAGGTAGTGGCTTAGTACTAACTAATAAGTTCTGATCATTGGTATAGTTTGGATTATGGACTACCACCTAACACAAGTTACCGTTAAGCAGTAAGTGGGTAAAGTCTCTATGAGCTAGGGTTCGTTCGACATACACGGTGTCGTCCTCTAGATGAATTATAATCAATATATAAGGATGCTTTATGCGGATGCTTTAATTGTGATAGAATTAATGTGTCTAGGTCTTAGGATGAAGTCCCGCCTAAGTCTAAGAATGATATGCCTCTTCGAGATAAGTAATCATTGCACTGAATAAACAAACCAACTTCTAATCGGATTAATGATGGCTAATACAGTTTTCTATCATAAGGCTCGACCGCTCTTTTATCTTTTGTTAATTTGCTTGCGTGGGTTAAAGTGTCTTGAATTGATTGTAGTCACCAACCAAACCCGTGCCAGTCTCTCAGGCTGAAACCCCCCTTTTACCTGTTAGAATTAGGATTAGAACTAACATAGGATTAGCATAGGTTTGACTTAGATTAGAATTAACTTAGATTAGATAACCAAGATATAAATAAATTAAGAGATTTAACCTCGCTTCAAGTGTTCGACACCCTACTTACCACGAATCTACCACTGACCGGGTACACTGCCCGTTAAAGTGTTGTTTTTGGTTAAGTCGGAAAAATATAAATTTAAAACTTGAATCATAAAAATATACACCACACAACGACACATCAAGTTTTTGGCGCCGCTGCCGGGGAGTGAAAATTAATCTTGATTTTTATTTTATATTTTGGTTTTTAGATTAGATCTAACCCTTAGGAGTAGTGTAAATTAGATTAGTGTATATTCTCGTATATTCCGTATATTTTGTATATTTGTTAGTTTAATTGTTTGCTTGTATATTTGTGTGTTTAATTTAATTATTTTCGTAATACACTATTCTGGTAGATAACTTGATACGGCGTATCCACTTCCATTGGATACGGCGTATCCAACTTTTTGTCTAATACATCGTATTCATTCAATCGATTAATACGGCGTATTCATTTCTATTGAATACGGCGTATCGATCATCTGGAACAGAATCAGAATCTAAGTTTTTGTATTTGATTTCCGTGCTTAATTTTTAATCCTTCTTCAGAACAAATCCTGCTGATATTTTTACTTGTGTCACATGACATACTTATCAGAGCTAGTCGATTGAAGAAAGTGATGGCGGACAAGGGAAAGAAGTCGAGTATGGAAACATTTGCTCCTAATGACAAAGCAAATTACTATTCCAAGATTACAAGTATTACAGTTAACGGGAAAAATGCTTATGAGCTGAAAGGAAAATTCTTGGATGATCTATACAACAATGCTTTTAGTGGAACAAACGAGAAATACGTGGCTAAGCATATTGAATACTTCCACAAAATTGTTGGCCTAATTAATTTACCAAATGTAGATCATGACAAACTGAGAGTTGTTGTTTTCCCAATCTTATTGGTTTGAGGTGCACGGAGATGGTTTGATAGAACCAAAGAATCAATCACTTGCTGGGCCGACTTAACTACTAATTTTTTAGGAAAATACTACCCGCCTTCTCTCATCGAGGGAAATAACACTCCCGTAATAAAATGGGACCCAACTAATCCAAGATTCGAAGGATGGTTGGCTACAAAGTTCGTAAACTATAAAACAATGGATATATTCACCAAAGGAGCTTTGTAGGATTACTAGAAAATAGGTGGTGATGAAATTGAGGTATCTGATGATGAATCTTCTGATCTTGAAGAATACTGGAGTGATAAGGAAGAAACTGCTAAAAATTTTAAGATTGAAACTGATGTTTTTTACTATGAAACACCTCTGGCATTCAATGAATTTAATTACCTTCTCAAAGTAGATCCGGACTTACTTACAAAGGATATTATGGGGTCTAAAACCTATGAAGATTACAAAGACGATTAGATCTACGAATGGAGCGAGAATGTACCATGGGTATATGATAAGCCATGGCTTGATAATGGAATATGGAAGGAATTGAGACCAGTCAAACATACTTGCAAACCTTTCAACTATAAAACTGGGTGTTCGGAATGGCCAACCTGTAGTTGGAGAGAGGATGGTTATTATAATGGAGAAAATTTTCCCGGTGCTTATGTTATTGGAAACACGCTCCATTACCAAGACCTTGAATGGTATGAGGCTCTGGAAGATAGCGAACTAAAAGATGGAGCTTTACGAAATAAAGCTATCATGGAAGGCTTGATCTGTGATGATGAATCAAGCAATGATTGTTGGAAAAGATGGAGAATATGAAAACGATTATGATGAAGGAGAATATGAAAACGAAACTCATGAAGAAGGACATGAGTTATGTAGTATCGAAACTCGCAAGGTGCCGGTTTGCCAAAAAAAGATACAAGATGATCAAATATTCATTAAAAGATGAAGAAGAATATGTTGTCGTAAAAGAATACGAATATAACGATCTTACAATCACAAGTGAAGAGGCGTGCCGAGCTTACCAGGAAATCTTTCGTATGATGGACGAAGGATGGATGGTTACGCTCACCGAGTGAGAAGCTAAAGAAAAGTCTAACTTAAAGACTTCGCTGTAAACAAAAGTGCTTCCCGGGAGACAACCCGGAATGTTATTTATTTTTATCGAGTGTGTCTTCCCAGACATCAATACGGCATATCTGCTCCATACCATACGGCGTATTGATTATCTGGACGTTATCAGTCATTACTTTTTATGCACTTTAAAAACATTATTGTCAGTTCTGGCAATACGGCGTATTCATGCACATGATACGAGATTCACCAGACTAACTCGTATTTAGTTTGTTTAGTTTAGTTTAAATTAACCATAGATAACAAGATAGGAATGCACATGTTTTTCCTATATTTTATACAGGACCTCGTGAAAGAAATGTTTACGAATATTGGTAGAGAATTTACAAATCTGGAGATCTTGAAGTGTTGGAGTCTTGAAACTTCAAGGCGGCTGTTCAACATGAATTCTTGCTCAAGTAAACTCAACATGGAGAATCTACCGAGCAAATATCAGAGGTGTTTCTCATTCTAATTCTTTTTAATTCCCGTATTTAATGTTTTATCTATACAACAAGGACGTTGTATAATTCAAATGGGGGATGGAATTAGAATGTTTACTTGTCCTAATTTTCACACTAAAATGCTTAAATTATGCTTAATTTTTTTTTCAAGCATACTTTTTATGAAATTACTTAATACATAGCCCGCACACAATAACCCTTGTTAGATATTATGAGGATTTAACCTTATCCGTTTCTAAATGTTTACCCAAATTCACAACATATGAGTGTGCCAGTGATGTAGTAGACTTTAGAACTTGGCTTGGTATATCTATTCGAGACCGCATTGATAAGTACCATGGATTTTGATGGAGTAACTTGTTTAAATTGGTAAATTTTAGGATTACACCTAAATCGCCTTTACATGTTGCTTAATAACTAACTACACCGGTTAGTTAACCCCGTATAAACCCTTTGTTTACTCTCACTTTAAGAGTAAGATACCCCTAGAACAACCTGTAGAGCCAATCCTTTAGGAACTACACCAACTATTTATTTCATTACATCTTTGTACCTTAGCCTACCCTGTTAGATTAAGTTATTTTATAGTTGCTAGTTGCTTAAAGTGTAAAGTTTGTATTTCCTGAGTCTTGTGTCAAAATTTTCTATCTTTGGTACGGTTGGAAGAATTAAACATCGAAAATGGGAATGTATATTATAGTCAAAACTCATGTATTTTTACTACCATCATAATTAATGGTGTGTTCGAAGAATGAAGGAATTATCAAAGGAATTATTCGAAATTATTATGATCGTGAAGACGGTGAAACTACACCGAGTTTTGTAGTATAGTGTTACCAAAAAAATCATAAAAATTAGAAAAATCGCAACAAAAAAGAGAGAAAGAAAGTTTAAAGTAATCGTTTCGCAACGACCGAAGGAATTACACCAAGGATCGATTATTCGTTGATACAAATCGACGATGTAGAGTATTGTATAAAGTGGAAGATGTCGCCACTTGCCTTGTAAATTATGTAAAGTATGGGATGATAGGGAAGTTGACCGTTACGGGAACACCAACTTAGGTTGTTGTTTTTGATCTATGATCAAGACGTTGTAAATAGTTGTGTCTTTATCATGGTTACAGTCAGGAAAAAGTGTCTAGCAACTTGTATTTTAGACTTAATCTATTTGTTTCATAATTTTTATTTAACAACAATTTATTTCCCTTTCATAATCATTAACTATGGGTTTTACGCGAATGAGGATGCGATCGAGCATGCATGTCTATTCCGTCATTACGGCCATGTATGCATGTCTTAGCTGCCTTGTTGGTTTATTACTATTGGTGAAAGTTAGAAGATCCATACCCTCTATTACTCTACTCTTCCTACTCTTAGCTTATTCGAGGTAGGAGTGAGCAGTCACATGTGTCTATCTTGTCGTTACATGTGTGTATGTGTGGTCTTTGTCGCCCTCATAGAATATTGGTATCGATAAAGATTAGTTAGAGTAATCAACCCTAAACATTATCATACAAACCTATATTTACCTTTCTAAACTTGTTACTCCTTAGCTTTAGCGGCGAAGATGTGTATCCTTGCCAATCTTATGATAGAATACTCGTCACGACCGAGCAATTGAGCAAATTAGTTACATGTTACCACATAGATTAGTTGAGTGATTTGAGTGTTTTCATCTTCCTATTTCGTGAGGTGTTTGGTTGTGTACTTGTAATAGATCAAATAAATGGTTTAAAGGAAAAATATCCTTAGGGATACATTTTTATAAACTTCTAAAGGCTACTTGAGGACAAGTAGGATTCAAGTGGGGGGATATTTGATGACATCACATAACGTCTATTTTATTGCATCATTTATCCCATGTAATTAACCCATTTTGTATAATTATTGCAAATAATTGTTACTTAATCATTTATATTTGATAATTGCAGTAATTACGAAGTACTTGGTGAGTATTAACAAAAGGCGCGCATTTTGGAGCTTAAACGAAGATATTTTAAAGATTACTATTCTGACAACCAATACGCCGTATCCATCAAGGAAGCTACTGCGTATCCTTGTCTGCAATCACCAAAGACCAAAAAGGAAACAAGTCCAATACGCCATATCCAGGAAAGGTAAAATGCCGTATTCAAGCTATATGGGAATAAAATATTCTGGAAGATATCAAACGCGGTCCCTACTCCAAGAAACTCCAATACGTCGTATCCAAAACCTTGGATACACCGTATCGACACCGACTCCAGACCCTATAAATACAAAACTCAAAAATGAGTTTTAAGTGTGCTAAATCATATTTTCGATACCTAAACCACAAAAGTTGATTTTCAGAGGAGAAAAATAGCAGAAGAGGTCTTGCAACGCAGTCCAATCCATAGGAGACAACGTGTAATTTCTTGTACTTTTGTAATCGTTTAGTTTTTGGTATCATTTGTTAACTCGATTAGTTTACCTTGGCTAAAGCCATTACTCTTGTATTAATTATGATGTTTGAAGGCTAATACCTTCGGGTATTAGCCATTATTATGAAGATCTGAATTTTTAGTTTTGTTTATATCTCGATTTCTTAATTTATCGTTGTATGCTTGTTTATGTTTATCAATGTACTTGTTTACGTGTTTTTGTATGCGACCTATCATTCAACTGGATCTAGTGATACATACCTAGTAATCTAGATACTGGGATAGCTCTCCATATAGTGATTTATACATCTAGAATCATTGGATCATAAATATTATCCTTCTAAAACCGTGCTAAGGATACGCTTCTTGCTTAACTAGTTAATCGGATATTGCCTTTGGTTTATTGAACATGTTGACTAGTAGGTGAATCTAGAAAATTCAACAAATAATATTTTGATTCTATTGGATAGTTGGACAAGTGGACTACTAGAGTATAAATTGCCATTAAGCAGTAAGTTGGTAAAGTCTCTATGAGCTAGGGTTTAACAAGATCACCATTGCTTTAATCCCTAAGATGAATTATAATCAGCAAATAAGGATGCTTTATGCGGATGCTTTAAATGTGACAGAAATAATGTGTCTAGGTTTTAGGATGAAGTCTCGCCTAAGTCTAAGAATGATATGCCTCTTCGAGATAAGTAATCATTGCACTGAATAAACAAACCAACCTTCTAATCGGATTAATGATGGCTAATACAGTTTTCTATCATAAGGCTCGACCGCTCTTTTATCTGCTGTTAATTTGCTTGTGTAGGTTAAAGTGTCTTGAATTGATTGTAGTCACCAAACAAACCTATGCCAGTCTCTCAGGCTGAAACCCCCCCTTTTACCTGTTAGAATTAAGATTAGAACTAACATAGGATTAGCATATGTTTGACTTAGATTAGAATTAACTTAGATTAGATAACTAAGATATTAATAAATTAAGAGATTTAACCTCGCTTCAAGTGTTCAACACCCTACTTACCACCAATCAACCACCGGCCGGGTACACTTCCCGTTAAAGTGTTGTTTTTGGTTATGTCGGCCAAAATATAAATTTAAAACTTGTATTATAAAAATATACACCACACAACGACACATCAAGTTTTTGGCGCCGTTGCTAGGGAGTGAAAATTGATCTTGATTTTTATTTTATATTTTGGTTTTTAACATTAGATCTAACCCTTAGGAGTAGTGTAAATTAGATTAGTGTATATTCTTGTATATTCTGTATATTTTGTATATTTTTTAGTTTAATTGTTTGCTTGTATAATTATGTGTTTAATTTAATTGTTTTCCTAATACACTGTTCTGGTCGATAACTCGATACGGCGTATCCACTTCCATTGGATACAGCGTATCCAACTTTCTGTCCAATACAGCGTATTCATTCAACTGATTAATGCGGCGTATTCACTTCTATTGAATACGGCGTATCGATCATCTGAAACAGAAACAAAATCTTAGTTTTCATATTTGATTTTCGTGCTTAAAATTTTTCAATCCTTCTTCAGAACAAATCCTGCTGATATTTTTACATGTGTTACAGGACATACTTATCAGAGCTAGTCGATTGAAGAAATGATGGCGGACAAGGGAAAGAAGTCAAGTATGGAAACATTTGCGCCTAATAACAAAACAGATTACTATTCCAGGATTACAAGTATTACCGTTAATGGAAAAAATGCTTATGAGCTGAAAGGAAAATTCTTAGATGATCTGCACAACAATGCTTTTAGTGGAACAAACAAGAAAGACGCAGTTGAACATATTGAATACTACCTAAAAATTATTGACCAATCAAATTACCCAATGTAGATCATGATAAACTAAGAGTTGTTGTTTTTCCAATCTCATTGGTTGGAGGTGCACGGAGATGGTTTGATGGAATCAAAGAATCAATCACTTGTTGGGTCGACTTAACTGCAAATTTTTTTGGAAAATACTACCCGCCTTTTAGCATTGAGGGAAATAACACTCCCGTTATAAAATGGGACCCAACCAATCCAAGATTCGAAGGCTGGTTGGCTACAAAGTTCATAAACTATTAAACGATAGATATATTCACCAAAGGAGCTCTGTGGGATTACTGGCAAATGGGTGGTGATGAAATTGAGGTATCTAATGATGAATCTTCTGATCTTGAAGAATACTGGAGTGATAAGGAAGAAACCACCAAAATTTTTAAGATAGAAACTGATGTTTTTGACTACAAGACATCTCTCTGCTTGGCATTCAATGAATTTAATTACCTTCTCAAAGTAGATCCGGACTTACTTACAAAGGATATTATGGTGTTTAAAACCTATGAAGATCATAAAGACGATTGGATCTACGAATGAAACGAGAATGTACCATGGGTATATGACAAGACATGGCTTGATAATAGAATATGGAAAGAACCAAAACCAGTCAAACATACTTGTAAGCCTTTCAACTATAAAACTGGGTGTTTGGAATGGCCAACCTGTAGTTGGAGAGAGGATGGTTATTGTAATAGAGGAAATTTTCCCAGTGCTTACGTTATTGGAAACTCGCTCCATTACCAAGACCTTGAATGGTATGAGGCTCTGGAAGATAGTAAACTAAAATATGAAGCTTTACGAAATAAAGCTATCATAGAGGGCTTGATCAGTGATGATGAATCAAGCATGATTGTTGGAAAAGATGGAAGAGCCATGAGATTTACTACCAAGATTATGATGAAGGAGAATATGAAAATGAAACTCATGAAGAAGGACATGAGTTATGTGGTATCGAAACTCATGAGGTGCCGGTTTGCCAAATGAAAAGATACAAGATGATCAAATATTTGTTCAATAATAAAGAAGAATATGTTGCCGTAAAAGAAGATGAATACAACGATCTTACAATCACAAGTGAAGAGGCGTGCCGAGCTTATCAGGAAATATTTCGGATGATGGACGAAGGATGGATGGTTACCCGCACCGAGTAAGAAGCTGAAGAAAAGTCTAACTTAAAGACTTCGCTGTACACAAAAGTGCTTCCCTGGAGATAACCCGAAATGTTATTTAATTTTATTGAGTTTGTCTTCCCAGACATCAATACGGCGTATCCGCTCCATACCATACATCATATTGATTGTATGGACGTTATCAATCTTTACTTTTTATGCACTTTAAAAACGTTATTGTCAGTTCTGGAAATATGGCATATTCATGCACATGATACGGCGTATTTACCAGACTGACTCGTATTTAGTTTGTTTAGTTTAGTTTAAATTAACCGTAGGTACCAAGATAGGAATGCATTGTTTTTCCTATTATTTACACAAGACCTCGTAAAAGAAATATCGACGAATATTGGTGGAGAATTTACAAATTTGGAGATCTTGAAGTGTTGGAGTCTTGAAACTTCAAGGCGGCTATTCAACACACAATCTTGCTAATAAACTCAACATGGAGAATCTACCGAGAAAATATCAGGGGAGTTTCTCATTCTAATTCTTTTTAATTCCCGTATTTAATGTTTTATCTATACAACAAGGACGTTGTATAATTCAAGTGGGGGGATGGAATTAAAATGTTTACTTATCCTAATTTTCACACTAAAATGCTTAAATTATGCTCAAATTTAATTTTTTTTCAAGCATACTTTTGTGAGATTACTTGATGCATAACCCGCACACAATGACCCTTGTTAGATATTGTAAGGATTTAACATATCCGTTTCTAAATGTTTACCTAAATTCCACAAAATATGAGTATGTCGGTGATGTAGTAGACTTTAGAACTTGGCTTGGTATATCACTCGAGACCGCAGTGATAAGTACTATGGATTTAGATATAGTAACTTGTTTAAATTGATAGATTTTAGGATTACACCTAAATCGCATTTACATGTTGTTTATTAACTAACTACACTGGTTAGTTAACCCCC